>JAQZBX010003396.1:0-65509 GCA_029593785.1 Cabassous unicinctus
ATATATATATATATATAATTTTTTCAGATATTTAAATATCTGGATCCCCTAGATAAATTTTTGGTATTTAATTTGAATTAATTCTCTTCAGTCAGGAAACATGATCTGCTTAGTTTCAATACTTTATTATATGTTGCTTTTTTCTGTCCCAATGTGGTCTATCTTGGTGCATATTCCACATGAACTTGAAAAGAATGTTAATTCTACTTTTTTGAGTAGAGGGTTCATTATTTGTCATTTTGGTTGATTGTGCTTTCCAGGCCATCCATATTCTTCCTAATTTTCTTTCTACTTGTTGTTAGTGGGAGGTGTGAGTTGATGTCAGCAATTACAATTGAATATTTGTTTATTTTGCATTTTTCTACCATTTATCTTCTTCGTATTTTTGAAGCTCTCTTTTTAGGTGAACACACCTAAATTTTTCATGATTTTGATGAGTTGACATAAATTATTATGTCATTGACCTCTTTATCCTGAATAATATTCCACTTTGATGTCAATTTTATCAATATACATACCACAGCTTAGTTTTGATTAGTGTGTTCAGGATGTGTTCTTTTCCATTCTTTTAATTTCCACACATCTATCTTTATAATTAAATAGGTTTGCTGTTGACAGTAAATATATTGTTGGGTATTGCTTTTATTTATTTATTTATTTTTACCTGATTTGCACTGCATTTTAAATATCGGAGGATGTGGTTTTTCCAAAGTGGTCTCCTTATAGTTAGTTTTTCTATCAAGATACAAATAAAGTCCACATATTCTGGTTGTTATAATCAGATTATCTCTCTCATCTAGAATTTTGCTATAGGATGAAAGAGTAGTCAAGTCACATTCTCCAAGATTACCTTGGAAAGTTTTTCAGCTAAATGCCCAGGCTTGCCATTTTCAAATTCTGCCTTCCATAATACATCAGGAGTTAATCTTGGGTTATGTAGTAGGTAGGCAGAGACTGACCTTCTCAAACAAAAAAAGCAGAGACAAGGTAGGTTCTTATATAAAGGAGGTGCTTTGGATATATATAGAATGGGAAGGTGCTCTGAAAGACCTAGGAGGTTACTGCAAAGATAAAGAAGAAAACGGTGAGGTGCTCACCCTTGTGACTGTAAATAGCACATATATATCTACCTCATGGCAAGTAGCCTTATTGTTCCTTGCTCACTCCTGCCAAGGGATTGGGAAGGGACATTCCCTGGGAGGAAGAGGGATATGGCAGAGGGTAGAGATTGGTTTCGTTGTGGTGAGTTTAGCCAGCTGAGCCCCCTTTAAATCTCAGAAAGGACCCTGATCTAATGGGAGAGGGGAGGGGGATCCCCTCAGACAGACTGTCATGCCCAGCTGCCTGCCCAGAGAGACCAAGCTATTAGATTAGAGAAAGGACAGGGACAAGAACCTAATCAGCAGGACTTGAGCAAGCTATAGAAGTCTAAAAATGCTTGGGGGGATGAGGGCAGATAGCTCTCTGAAGATCAATTAACCTTAGGAGACAATATAGCTCAGTGAAGGAATTCCTGCCTTGTATACATGAGACTCATGGTTTCATTCCTTGGTCAACCAAGAGAGTGATCTACCTGGTTATCAGGCATCCATACTTTATGACACAGAATGTATAGACATTCTTTATGCTTTAGGTTATTTTGAACCTGTTCTTTTTTGAAAGATTCCTTTTTTATTTTAATTTATTAAATTTTAATCCTTAAAATCGAAAACATTACATGTGGAGGGCATACTGCAGGGTGATTGGTTGATACACAGCAGCAGCATGAGAAGCTCTGTAGGATACTAAAGGGAAGGTTGTTTTCCCTTGGTTGTTTTGCTGTTGTTATTGTTACTGCTGCTGTTTTGTTTCTTGTTTGTTATGTTTCCCTTTTAGTTGTTTCCTTCCCTTTTTTATTTTTTTATTTTTTTTAATATTTTATTTTTTTTATATATGTATATTTCAAAAGGTGCTTAGATTACCTAAATGTTACACAGAAATTACAGGGATTCCCATGTTCCCCACCTCCTACACCTCCCATAACATCCCACATAAACATTTTTCATTAGTGTGCCACATCACCTGCAATGCATATACACATCTTGGGGCTTTGCCCCTAAGCATAGACCACAGTTAATATCGTAGACCACACTCTCTCCCACACAGTTCTGCATGGTATATGCTGATTTAAAATGGCCTATATCCATCTCCGCAACTTTACTCAGGACACCCCCAAGTCCTGAAAAAGCCTCTGTATTACTACTGCCTATCCCCTCCCTGCCCCAAAAGCGTCTAGTGGCCACTGGCTCCACCTCATTGTTATAATTTCTTCCATTGCTTGAATTACAATATGTCTACAACAAAATACAACTGAGTCCACTCTAGTCCATAGCTCTTCCCCCAATCCTGAAGGGACTGGGATGGTGATGTCCACTCCACCTCCAAGTGAGGGTGGGCTCCCTTTTTTATTTCATTGACTTTTTCTACCAGCATTCTTTCTTTTTTTTCTCCTTCATTTTTCTATCACCTGTTTTCTGTTTTTTTTTTTCATTCATCCTACCATTTTTTGCTTTGTCTTGAATTTTATTTTTATTTTTATTTCTCTATCTCACTCTTTTTCTTATTTCTTCCCTTATTTCTGTGCTTTTTCTTTTTTCTATGCTTTTTTCCCTTTTTTCTTCTCCTATCTTCTCATCATTCCAGTCTTTTAATTATTTCAATATATTTTTCTTTATTTTGTTTCTCATTTCATGTTTTCTACTCACTTTTTAAATGTTGTTCCTCTGTACTTCTTATGATTTTTCACATTTTCACTTTATTTTCCTAGGTCTTGCACAGCTCCTCTTCTACCTTTTTAAATTATTATTACTAGTAGTAGTATTTCTCTTTTCTTATCTGTTTCCTTTTATCTGCTCCAATTTTTTTTTCAAGGGAACAGAGACACAGCAAGGAAATAGAATAAGAGAAACTAAGTGTCAAAGTGAAATCTTACAACACACAAAAACAACAGCAAAATAAATCCCTGGAGTAGAAAGAGAACCTAACCAACCAAATACACCCATAAAGAAAAACAGATGCCTAGACACCAACAAAAAATTATGACCTATACTAAGAAACAGGAAGACATGACCCAGTCTAACAAACAAATTGAAAATCAGGTGAAGATGCAGAAAATGGAACAATTAATCAAAAATGTCCAAACCAATATCATGGATCAACTTAATGAAGCAAAGGAAAAGATTAAAGGTATTAAGAAGAGACTGGGAGAACACATAAAAAATTTTAAACCTACATAAAATGATA
This sequence comes from Cabassous unicinctus, assembly GCA_029593785.1. Lineage (NCBI taxonomy): Eukaryota > Metazoa > Chordata > Mammalia > Cingulata > Chlamyphoridae > Cabassous > Cabassous unicinctus. The sequence continues at coordinate 3,283 of JAQZBX010003396.1, forward strand.
ACAGATATGATGGTGATGAATGGCACAGTCCAAGAAATTAAAAAAAAAAAAAACATTGGAAGCACATAACAGCAGATTTGAACAGATAAAGGAAAGAATCAGTGATGTGGAAGACAGTACATCTAAAATCAGAAAGATAATAGAAGAGATAGATTAAAAGATAGAAAAAATCCAGCAGTGATTTAGCGACTTGGATGACAACATAAAACACACAAATATATGCATTATAGGCATCCCAGAGGGAGAAGAGAAGGGAAATGGGGCAGGAGTGTTGGAGGAAATAATGGTTGAAAATTTCACAACTCTTTTGAGGGATATGGACATACATGTCCACGAAGCTCAGTGCACCCAAATCAGTATAAATCTTAACAGGCTCACTACAAGACATCTACTTGTTAAACTCTCCAATGCTCAAGACAAAGAGAGAATACTGAAAGCAGCAAGAGGAAAGAGATCCACCCTGTACAAGGGAAGCTTGATATACGAAGTGCCAATTTTCTCATCTGAAACCATGTTGGCAAGAAAGCAGTGATATGACATAGTTAAGATGTAAAAGAAAAAACTTCCCAGGCAAGAATTCTCTATCTAGCAAAGATGGCACTCAAAAATGAGGGAGAGTTTAAAATATTCACAGATAAACATAAAGTAAGAGAGTATTTCAATAAGAAATGTGCCCTTCAAGAAATACTAAAGGGAGTTTTGCAGTTGAAAGGAAAAACAGGAATGATAGAATTGGAGGAGAATGTAGGAATAAGTAAAAGATAAAAGGAAATAAAAACAACATATGGCATAAATAAACCTAAAGAAAATATGACAAACATAAGTAATTCCTTGACAGTAATAATACTTAATGTTAATGGCTTAAACTCTCCAATCAAGAGACACAGATTGGCTGAAGGGATGAGAAAATATGATCTTTCTATATGCTGTTGAGAAAAAATTCACCTTAGACTCAGGGATGCAAGGAGGCTAAAAGTGAATGGTTGGAAACAATTTTGCATGCAAACAATAACCAAAAACGGCAGGAATAGCTATATTAATATTGGACAAAATTGACTTTAAATGCATAACTATTGAAACAGACATAGAAGGACACTATATATTAATAAAAGGGATAATCTACTAAGAAGAAAGGAAAATCATAGACATGTATGCACATAATCAGTGCACCTCAAAATACATGAGGTAAATACAGGAAAAACTAGGTGGAGAATAGCTGCCTTTACAAATATAGTGGGTGACTTTAATACACCATTATTACCATTAGACAGAACATCTCAAAAGAGAATCAATAAAGAAACAAAAACCTTGAATAATACATTAGAGGTTCTGGACCTAATAGACATATACAGATTGTTACACCGAAATACAGTGGATAGACATTCTTCTGGAGTGCACATGGATCATTCTCCAAGATAGACCCATGTTAAGCCACAGAACAACTCTTAATGAATGCAGAAAGATTTAAATGATACAAAGTAGTTTCTCTGACCACAATGGAATGAAGCTGCAATTTAGCAGGGGGCAGAGAACAAGATTAGGCACAAATATATGGAAGTTAAAAAACACATACTTATGTAATTAGTGGGGCAAGGAGGAAATTGCAAAAGAAATCAGTAATTAGCATGAAATGAATGAAAATGACAACAGAATGTATCAAAACCTATGGGATGCAGCAAAAACTATACTGAGAGGGAAATTCATAGCTTATATGCCTGTATTAAATAAGAAGAAAGAATTAAAGACCTAACTGCACACCTGGAGGAAGTAAAAAAAAAACAACAACAAACTATCCCCAAAGGAAGTAGAAAAGGAAATAACAAAGATTAGAGCAAAGCTAAATGAAACTGAGAATATGAAAGGACTAGAAAAAAGAAACAAACCAAAAGCTGGCTCTTTGAGAAGATTAATAAAATTAACAATCCCTTAGCTAGACTAACAAAAAGAAAAAGAGAGAAGATAAAAATATATAAAATAAGAAACATGGAAGGGGATATCACTACTAACCCCACTGAATTAAGAGTATAACAAGAGGATACTTTGGAAAATTGCGTGCCAAAAAGATGGATAACTTAGAGGAAATGGACAAATTCTTAGAAACAAATAAAGCAGCTTACATTGATGAAAAAAGAAATTGAATTCAACAGAAAAATTAGAAGTAAAGAGATTGAATTTGTTATCAAAAAACTTTCAACTAAGAAGAGCCCAGGACCAGATGGGTTCACAGGTGAATTCTACCAAACATTCCAGAAAGAACTAGCACCAATCTTGCTTAAACTCTTCCAAAAAATAGAAGTTGAGGGAACATTGCCTAAATCATTGTATGATGCCAACCCCACCCTAATACCAAAGGCACATAAAGATGCCACAAGAAAGGAAAACTAAAGACCAATCTCTCTAATGAACCTAGATGCTAAGATCCTCAGCAAAATACTTGCTAATTTTATTCAACAATATATCAATGAATTATACACCATGAGCAAGTGGACTTCATCTGTGGTAGGCAAGGATGGCTCAACATTAGAAATCAATCAATATAATACCACACATATACAGATCAAGAGAAAACAATCACGATTTTTTTTTCTAGTGGCATCCACTTGGCCTTTCCTACCATAAAAGCTCTCACTCCACAAGTCAGAGATCCAGTGTGCAGATTCTTCCAATTACTCAGTATGTCTATTCCAATTATGCATTCTGGAATTGTGGGAAATAAACACAGAATGGGGCTGGGGACCCACTGGACCCACTGTGAGATGGACCTGAGCAAAATCTCCCTCAATCACCTGACCTCCATAAGACTCTACTCTGACTGGTGGGCCACAGTGATGTTTAGGGTCTCCTGGCATTAATGTCACTTCTGAGCCAGTGTCTAAATGGCTCAGTCAGTATCAAAATGTCTGATCATTTCTTTTTCCCCAATGCACAGATACTCAGGTAAAAGGCCCTAGGTCTCCTTGCAGGAAGGTGGGAGGAAGATGAGGAGTAAAAATTCTTGGCAGTTTAACAGGACCCTAAAGGGACCTGGCCTTGTCCTCATTCAGGGGGCTCTGGGTCTGTAACCTGTCTCAAGTCTGGGAATTGATTAAGCGGCCATGATTCTCTGCATCTGTAACTGCAGTTACAGTTTGTTTCACTTGAACTAGAACATTTCTACTTACACAGATCCAGAAAAAAATTTAGTAGACTGCCTATCTATTTCACTTCTAGGTACCCCATGATCTATTAGTCAATACCATAACTCTATGCAACTCAGACTATCTTGAGTGTGTCTTTGAATCTGCTTTTTATTGTGGTAGCCACACCCACCTTATCTTTGATGATTAAGTTCCAATACTTGACCTTTACTGGCTCCAGATTTGATCATCTCCATAGTGTTCAAGGATTCTAATTCCACTATAGCCCTTCCTACAGTAATATCTAGACTACAGAGAAAAGAAACCACAGAGCTCTTCAGAGAAGGTGGAGTTAGTCTTACAAATTTGTTCCTCACAGTCTGGGTTAAAGGTGTGTCCTCTGGACATACCTGGGGTGGGTTGGCAGTCTCAAATGGTAAATCCATTCTAGAATTCTAATCTCTCTTAGCCTTTGAATTCACTTTTCTACTGTATACCAGGGCAAATCAAGCATCTCAACCTCAGATATGCTAGGCTATATTTTGGTCCATGTTTCAGCCAGCCATCTGAACAAATTGATAGAGCCCTTTCTAACCCCCCGAGATACAGCACTGAATCCAGAATTTCTGCTTAGTGGACATGTATCAATAAATTCAGCATGATCCAACTTTATATTCCTTCCACCATTATCCCATACCTTTAGTATCCATTCCTACAAATATTCCCCTGATTTCTGTTTATATAATTTGGAGAACTCATGTAGTTATTTCAAAGTATAGCATACTCATGGAGCACACTTTGTATTTCAACTTTGGGGGCTTGTTGTGATTTTAGTCTAGTAATAGGTCTGGAAGGCAAGAGGAGTGGTGGGAGTGGGTAAGGAGACAGATTAGAAATGTCTTGCAAGCTACTGACTTCAGGGCATTCCTTTGAATTTTCTTCTGGTGAGACAGGATTAATCTCTTCACGCAGGGATTGAAAGGCAGAATCCTCAGGGCAGGGTGGAGGCTGGGCAGTGAATGCTGGACTTTGGCTGGTACCTGCCTCATGGCTTGGAGGAGGTCCAGACTCCCTGGGGCATGACAGAGGCTGGGCAGAGAAGATTTCAGTTGGCTGGTACCCACCTCAGAGCTGGAAAGAAATCTGGACTCCCTGGGGCAGGACAGAGTTCGGGTGATACATGGTTGACAAGGTGTAGCCTCCACAGGGCAGGCCACCTCAGGTTTATCTGGCAAAGTGTCAGCAGAATTTAGGGTTCCAATATCCCCACAAATATTTTCATCATCCCATGTCTCCATCCCAATCCTCTGGGTTCCACTCCTTTCCAATCAATGCCTTCACTTCACTTCACGGAATCCCTGTGGGGTTGAGATTTCAGTTTCCTTTGTAACTCTGCTACTCAAACAAAAAGAGTTTGTATTTGGTTCTCAGATATCGCAAGCCTGTGGCTACAGGAGACAAGATTTTGTTTTGGAGCACACATAGAAACTTTCACATCATTCATGAAGAATTTAAGTTTCAAATTTGTAGCCTTTAGCACATCTCTTTCTTTTATAACTATATCCAGAGTATCTAGGAGAAGCCAGCCAACATCATTATCCCTTTTGACTCCAAAAAACTCTGTTGAGGTGTTGAAAAAATTCTCACCCAGGTCCTTGCTTCTTATAAACATGGACGTAGGGGAATCCAGTGATGATATTTTGTGTATCTACATTGCCAACTCACACCATGGGCTGCTAGTGGCCTCTTCATTATTGGAAAAGGATTTATTAGTATCCTTGAGTCCAATTAGTGTAGAGAGCCAATTGCAAAAATCCCAGAACCACTTCAGACATCCCATGTTAAAGATTCTGTTCCTCAAGAAACGTTCCTGGTACCAAGCTGTATTAGTCCGGATTCTCTAGGGAAACAGAATCAACAAGAGTTAACTGTAAATAGCATGAGATTTTATATGAGTCTCTCATGTGACTGTGGGGGTGCACAAGTCCAGGTTCCAAAGACAGACTGCAAACCAGGGGCTCCAATGAAAGTCCAGCGAAGGTCCTTGATGATATCCTGGGACACACTGTTTGTCCAAAGACAACCTGGGAAATTTTCTCTGAATGCTGGAATGACTTCCTCTTTTAAGGCATTCAACTTATTGGATAAAGCATCACTCCTTGCAGATGGTAATCTCTCTGGTTGATGCAGATATAATCAGCCATCTATGCAGTAACCTTACCAATGACTAAAGCCCATAAATGTCCTTGTATTACAATTAATTCAGTATTTGCTTGACTGGGCACAAATACTTGGCCAAACTGACACATTAGCCTTACCATCACAGAGGTGAAGTCATTTGTGGAAGTTTTTGAAATGTATATGCTTCTTGAGGACATCGTGTGCAAGGTTACTCTATGGATGTACTGGAAGAATTTAATATCCCTCCTCGGCTTTAGATAGGGAAAATAATTTATTCTGGTCAGAGTGAAAAAAAACAATTTATATGATCCTCATAAGTTATGCAACATAATAGCATTAAAAATGTTATTATGGCTTCTGCTTTAATTACTTTCTCTCATTCCTCCATATCCATTCATTTCTGGTCGATGCCTTTCTACCACAAAAATAATTCTACCCTGACTGTAGCAGCTGGGATTAAAATGATGCCTATGTAACAAAGTTCTTTGCCATAAACCTTTTAATATATTTTATGTACTTGTGCTAATTGTTACATAAGTTATACTTAGAGATAGCACGTATTTTTACTATAGACTATATAAAGGAAAGGATTTTCCAAACAGTATGTCAATTTATGTCAATTAGCCAAACCCCATAAACAAATAATTTGAATGTGCAAAGGAATTTCAAATTGTAAAGGAATATAGTCACCATTTAATTACATATTGATATTTTATGAAAGAGGAACAATTTAAGATTTTAGCTAGCAAGGTAATAATATATTTAAACAAACATATTCTTATTGCAATACCATTATCATGCTTTAGGCACAATGTCCCTTAAATATGAATAGAATCTGTTTTATCTTATTTATTAACATGAATTGTTACCCAAGATTACTATTTTCTCCAGAGCTTCCTCATGGCACTGATCACCTCTGCATTTATGAGAGTGTAAATTAAAAGGTTTAACATGAGTGTTATCATAAAAAAAAAATACAACCAGCATTTTATTCATGAGGAAAATGGTCACGGGTTAAAGATATACTAATAGGTAGGGTATAAAGAATAAGACAAACCTCAGTAATATGTGAGGTGCAGGTGGAGAGAGCCTTCTGTCATGCTTCAGAATTGGGAGATTTTAGGGAACAAAGGATGAGGATAAAAGATGTTATAAATATTGAAAAAGTCAGCAGACACAGAAACCCACTCTTGACTGCAAGTAAAGGTCCCAAGATGTGTCCGTGCAGGAGAGCTTCAGCAGAGGGTGATGCCTGAAATGGTCAATGACATTGGGGCCAAAGAAGGGCAACCACACAATGAAAAGAATTTGAATCAGGGCATGAAGAAACCCCCAGCCCAGGCCATGAGCACCCGAAGGCCACACACCCATCGGTTCATTGTGATCATGTAGTTCAAGTGCCTTCTGATGGCCACATAGTAGTTATAGGCCATCGCCGTGAGCAGGATGACCTCAACTCCCCCAAGTAAATGCTCTGAAAAGACCTGAGCAATGTACGCACCAAAGGAGATGGTTCACCTCTCAATGAGAAGATCAAATATAATTTTGAGTGCCATTAGTAGAAGCAAAGGAGCCATCTTGAAAGGACAAGAAAGATAGAAAAAAAATATAAGGGAGAGCCAAAGGCTGGGTTGCTAGCAATGGTGATTACAACAAGTAGGTTATCTGCCAGGGTGATTAAATCGTTGACTGTAAACACTACAAACAAGAGTTTGTCCATATCTGGGTTCTGTGTCAGGCCAAGCAGGATGAATTCTGTCACATTGTTGCCTTGCTCCATGAACAATTGGTTTTGCATTTGGGTAAGTGATTTATCTGCAAATAGCACAGTGATTGCAATGATGATAGATGAATTTTGGTCAATAAAATAATGTATCTGTCAGATAATTTGTTTCTTTTAAGATTTATGGAAACCCCAAGAAGACATACACCAGCTTTAATGTTTGGCTCTATTTTTAATCATTTAGAGTGTTTAATTCATAGTGTTTTTCTACACACACACACACTTGTACAACATATTTTTATGACGGTTTGTGTGCCAGGCACATTTCCTATAATTATAAATGACTGAATCTCTTCCAATCACTGCCACAGAATTTATTACATTAAAAAATGAAATAAAAAGAGGACATCTAAGAATGAGCAGAAGCTTGAATTTATGAGTGTATACCTACATTTGTTTCTTTACTAGGCATTCAGGCTGATGAGGCTAAGCTACAAAGTTTCTTTGCCTTGTTAGGTTTTATGGGTTTCAGCGTGACCTTCAAACATCAAGTGAGTTCTGTTTGAAATTAGGCATCATATATTCATATTTCAGAGTCAACTGAATTGAATGACTACTTAAGGCTACATAAACATCCATGGTGGCAGTTAGATTTGTGAGCTCATTCTTCACTTCAACAGAACTGCATAAAATATCATGCATTCCTTAGCAAATGCCTGTGCAAGAATAATATCCTGAAGTGGATGTGACAGACAACTTGTTGCCATTCAATTTTCAAAAAATTTACTTGTAACTTTAAAACTTACTGATTGAGGAAATGCCATTGTAATAAGTTTCAAGGATTGTATTAGTCAGCCAAATGGGTGCTGATGCAAAATACCAGAAATCGGTTGGCTTCTATAAAGGGTATTTGGGGTAGATGCTTACAGTTACTCGGCCATAAAGCATAAGTTACTTCCTTCACCCAACTCTGTGAGGGCTCTGGATTCCTGTGTTCCTCTCTTCCTGGAGCTTGATTCTGTCCAGGAGCAGCTGCTTGGTCTCTCAACAAGGCCAGCTGTATACTTTCAGGTCACAGCTCCTCTCTTTTCCTGGGACCTTCTCTCCTTCCTCAGGACCAAGCTCCTCTGTGTGCTTGCTTTCCCATGCTCCAGCATTAAAACCCCAACATCAAAACTCCAACTCTGTCCTTTGCCATGTCTTTTATCTTTGATTACCCGACACACACACCAAAGAGCGGGGCTCAATGCCCTATTGATGTGGCCCAAAGCCCTAATCATCTTAATCATGTCCAGATGAACAGACCAGTTTACAAGCATAATCCAATATATATTTTTGGAATTCATAACTATATCAAACTGTCAAACTTCTACACTCCCCCCTCTGAATTCCAAAAACACAGTATAATATTCAAAATTCTTAAATCAGCAACAGTGCAAGTACAAAATCATAACATAATCAGTTTAAAGAAATTCAGTTTGTCTTGGGGCAAATTCCCATCTGCTGTAGACCTCTGAAACTTATAAATCAATTTATCTGCTTCCAATAAACAAATGGACAAAGGATAAATATTTTCATTAATTTATAGAGAAATTAGGAGAGAAACATGAGTCATGTGTACTCTACATTTCAGTAAACCTTCAGGGCATCCTCCATTCAATTTCAAATCTGAGAGTTATTCTTAAGATGATGGTTTCTTCTCCTTGGAGCCACATGGGGACCCACCCCTTTCCAGAAGCTTGCCCAATGGCCATTTTCTTAGTTCCACCCTTATAAAGCAACTGTGTATCCAGATCTCACCCTCCAAGAGCAATGGGGTGATTGCCACAACTTACCCAATCTTTGATTTAGAGTCTTAGCCTCCCTAGTACAGTGAGGTGAAGACAAAATTCCCCCTAGCCTTTGGCACACAGGCTCAACCCTCTCAGAGCAATGAGTTGACCACTTGGCCTTCCCTAATCCATGGGGGACAGACACACTCCTTTCACACATATGGGGTGCTAACCTTAACCACCCTAATCTTTGAGGTAAGTGCTCTATGCTCTCTGCACCCTGGGGCAGCCAAACTCTCTCAGAACATCTGGTGGGAACATCCACCTTCTTCAACTGCTGGGGCAAACTCACCCTCTTTGTACACATGGGTGGGTTCGTCTCTTGGCCCAAGGAGATATCTAAACTGCAGATCTCAGCTTCCATGCTTTTACTCTTAAAGCTGTTTCTCCTTTAATCTCTCCATTCCATGTCCCTTTCCAAGCTGACAATGGTTTTGTTCATACAACACTCTCAAAAATGTTTTTGGTTTAGCATGCAAGAAGCAGGGGTCCAAGCCATCAGACAGTAAGATTTTCGACAAGTTTTTCTGAGATAACTGCATCTTCAATCCTGATTTACAGGTTCCAAGTTTAGTTGAGTCCTCAATTGGGGAACTATTGTCTGGGAGCTCAATTTCCAGACGCTTGCAATTTCTGGGATCAGTTTATGTTTTCTTTGTGCCCAAGAGTTCAGTCCTTAGCATATTCTTTTATCTAGCATTTTGCTATAAGCTACAAGGAGAAAGCCAAGCCACATTCTCTGAGTTTACTTTGGAAAGTTTTTCAGCTAAATGCTCAGGTTTGCCATTTTCAAATTCTGTCTTGAATATAACACCAGGAGTTAATCTTGTTAAATTTTCTGCAACTTTAAAACACAGATCACCTTTCCTCCAGTTTCCAATAACAGTTTCATCATTTACTTCTAAAGCTTCATAAAAAGTCTCTTTAGCATCCCTCTTACAATTATTTCCTTCTAAGGTCTTATCAAAAATAACTTTAGCATCCATATTGTTCCCAACAGTCTCTTCAAAGCAATCTAGGCCCTTTCCATCAAACATCTCACAATTCCTCAAAAAAAAAAAAATACCCTTACCCATTTATAAAACTTTTCCATCATTTTTGTAATTGCAAAAGCACTTCCCCACTCCTCGGTACCAAATTCTGTATTAGTAAGCCAAAGGGATGCTGATGCAAAATACCAGAAATCAGTTGGCTTCTATAAAGGGTATTTATTTGGAGTAAACTCTTACAGTTACCAGTCCATAAAGCATAAGTTACTTCCCTCACCCAAATCTGTGAGGGTTCTGGTTTCTTGGGATCCTCTCTTTCTGGAGCTTGATTCTCTCCCAGTTCAGCTGTTTGTTCTCTCCACAAGGCCGCTGTAGACAATCAGGTGAACACCTCATCTCTTTTCCCCAGCCCTTCTCTCCTTCTTCACGACCAAGCTCCTCTGTGTGCTTGCTTCCCTGGGCTCTAGCATTAAAACTCCAACATCAAACATCCAACTGTGTCCTTTGCCATGTCTTTTATCTTTGATTCTCCACCCACCAAGGGGAAGGGTTAAATGCCCTACTGATGTGGCCCAATCAAAGCCCTAATCAAATTATTCATGCCCAGATGAACAGACCAGTTTACAAGCATAATCCTACATCTATTTTTGGAATTCATAGCTATAAGAAACTGCCAAACTGCTACGGGAATCTTTTCCAATTTAAAAATCCATTTTAAAAAGATTATGAAACATTCTCGACCTGTTCAGAAAAAAAAATATTTTAATATGAGGACATAAATGCACTATATTTATTGGCCAATGCATGTTCTTTTGGATAGACAGTCTATATTTATATTTTGTTTTTTACTGACAAATAGCTTAGTGATGTTTTATATGGGCCATTGTCTTATTGAGCCCACACTTTTTCATATAAAAGATAGGAAAAATAATAAAAGCCATAGAGGAATTGAAGAACATCATTATTACTTATGCGAATGCTTGCATACCAAGGGCAAAAAATATATTTTTCCACACATCTCCAAACCATTTTTAAATGATCCAAAACTAGAAAATCACAAAAATAATGGAAAGATATTTATCATGAAGGAAGTTAGATATGTGAAATACCCTTTTTCATAAGCTATCAAAGAATGCAATTTAAAATAGGAATTATTTTTCACTGGCAAATTAGCAAAGTTGGGTGAGAGCTCTATATTACAGTGCTGGTAACTGCATATTTTTATGAAATATTCTGTAAATAAATATGGCTTTATATAAAAAGTATATCCAAATTGCTTATGTTTCTTGGTCCAGTACTCATTTTCCCTTAGGAATCTAAAATAAATAAAAAATATCGGCAAAACTTAAGTGTACATATTGCTTTTCACAATGTTTTATTTTAATGATGAAAATGTGTAGACAACCTAAATGTCTACATAAAAGAGTTAAATGAATTATGATGTATAGTTATAAAATATCAGGCACACATCAAAATGATTTGTAAGAAGAATTATTGATATGTAAATGTAATGTCAGTATAAAGGTGAGAAGAAAAAGCCAAACATAAAATGTAATGTGTATTATTATCAATAGTCAAACATGATACCTATAATACAAATGTCTCTAAAAAGGACACTGAAGATTAATAGTGCTTATCTGAACTATGGATTTTGAGCAACACTTTAATGTTCTTTTTGAAAATCAATTTTGTGATCCTAGTTTTTTTTATAAAGAGAATTTATTGCTTTTATTATCAGTAAAATTATTTAATACAAGTTTTAATATTTTTATATGGCTTGGCTCCATAGTATTTCAAATAACTTCTTTTCTGAGTAGATTGGGTATGTTAATCATTGTTCATAAAGGTGTGTGATAGTAGAAAAACGTATTTAAATGTAACTTACCTCTAAACTGAAGATCCTATGTCACCTTGAGAGACAAAAACTAATAAAATGTCACTGGCTCTACCTAACCTTCTGAATGCATTTGGAGAAGTAACAGCCTCAATCTATGACAAGGTATCTTATTTGTAGAGAACACTTCCTATAGAAATATCATTCACTGACCCATCTATAACTGATACTTTGCAAGTTCATGCATTTTAACCTAAAGTATAATATTCCTTTCTCTCAATTAATTACTTGAAAATGATTGCTTACAGGGACTTCAATAGTAAATCTGAGTTTATGGGCAGAGTTTATTTTTGCTCTATATGCTCACAACATCCTGTGAAAGTGAGCCACAAATATCCCATTTCAGATGTGGAATTTCTGTATTCAGAAAACTTCCAAAGCATTAGGTTTCAGCAGAAATTGATGGTGAAAAGCTTAATCATTGGAGTATGTCTCTCTGTAGGCTCCCTTCCTACACATTTACTCTCTTGCTTTTTAATGTCTATATGAATTATACTATAAAAGCCACTTCAGATTCATTCTAATCTGATTTAAATGTCTGAAAATAGAAACTATGTTAAAGCAGAAAAATTAAGGATTGTCAGCATCATGAATTCAATAGCAAATAAAAAATTACCTTGGAGTAATCTGTCCCTTAATTCAGATCTTTAAAACTTTCTTAGATAGTCCATTCTTAGCCTGGATATAACTCTTTCATCCTTGAAAGCCTGGATCCACATGGTTTGGAAACAGAACCAACAGCTTCTGTTATTTGTGGCTGGCTATTGTGTGGCATTCCAGGCTCAGGTAAACTTAGTCTATTCTTTTTGACATTTTCAAGTGTGATTTCAGACATATATTTAAAAGGATAGTACTTAAACACAGCTAGTTAAGGGTGTTATGAACTTTCAGTTCCCAGAGGATTAAAATTAGCAACTTCAGCCAAGATGGGAGTGAAACCAGTTCATTCTGTTCCCTCTTGTGGTTGTAGCATCAGTGACTATAGTGGGAGAAGGGAGGAGAGCCAATTAGAAAGAGTGTTTGAATTTGCTAAAAGCTCTGGGCATAAAATACCTGAATTGTTTTGGCTTTTATAATGGGGACTTATTATGTTAAAAGTTTACGGTTCTGAGACCATGAAAGTGTCCAAATCAAGGCAACATCAGGGAGCACATGGCAGCATCATGTCTTCCTTCTTCTCTAGCCCTTGTTTATTTCAGCTTCTGGCTAGCATGGCTTCCTCTCAGATTCTGTGTTCTTCTCAATCTCTGTTTTTTTCTGCATCTGCAGTTTTTCATTCCTCCATTTATAAAGGGCTCTACTAAGAAAATTAAGACCAAGCCTAAATCATGCCACTGAAGTGGCCTAATCAAAAAGAATGTCCCTTATCTCAATCTATTCAAAATATCCCATCTACAATGGGTTTCCACACATGGCAATGGACTAGCTTTAAGAACAGGATTTTCTGGGGTCCATAAAAGCTTCAAACTGCCACACTGGGTAAGCAGACTCTCTAAGGTTTGGAAATGATCTCAGAGACTGGGACATAAAGCACAGAATGTTCCAGTGCTGAGAGAGTATGGGTGCATGAACTAATCCAAAACTATAAAACACCCTGATAATATACTGTTTCAAAGAATTAAAAAGAGGATTATGCATATGAAAAGTGTAGATCAATGCAGAACTTCTATTCTACTGTCAATGCCCTGAGGATAGATACACTCAGACAGGACAAAGCTGCTGCCTAATATTAAAATTCTGAATTATTTCCAGGAGCAAGAGCTTTGGAGTATAAGAAGCCTAACTTCCTAAAACAGTCTCTTCTACTTACTAGCACTGTGAACTTGAGCAAGTTTCTCAGCTTCTTTATGCTTCACTTTCTGCATCTGTAGAAAGAGGATGATAATGTATCAATCTCATAAGTCTGTGAGGGATTATATGGGATAATTCATGCATTGTGTTTAGAAAGCTGGGTAATATAGAGTAAAGGCTCATTGTTGGCTGTTGCCATCATTTATATAGGAAATGAGACTTCAAGATGCTACAAATCGCGTTTATGGCAATAATTATATCAGGTGATATATGTAGCTTGTTTTATTTTTCTCTATGCTTCATAGGACTCAGGAGATGAAGAATTTAGGAGAGAACAAGAACAAATTTTGCTGTTTTCAATAATGATTCAAGAACCATTATAATTCTAAAATCTAAGAATGTTCAATTTCCCCCATTAAAATGTCTGTCAATGGGGAGCAGATTTAGCTTAAGTGGTTGAGTGTCTGCTTCCCATATATAAGGTCCCAGGTTTGATCCCCTGTACCTCGTAAAAACAATACAAGCAAACAAATGAAAAAATGAAATCTCACTGGGGAGCAGATGTAGTTCAGTGGTTGAGTGCCTGCTTCCCACGTATGAGGTCCTGGTTTCAATCCCTGATACCTCCTAAAAAAAAAAAGAAAATCCATCAGTGATTTTGAGAATCTCTGGAAAAGTTATAAGAATTAAAAGAAATGTAAAGACCATGTGAATTCACAAATAAAAAGCACCTATGATCAGTCACTCTGTCAAATCCAGTATATCATCTGATTCTCATACAATCCCATGAGGGAGAGATTAATATTTTCATTTTGTACATAAGGAAATTAATACTAACTTTGAGCAACTCTTGAATGAGTTCTATAGGCTAATAATTTTTAAAGCTTGGTTTTAAATCCAGACAGATCTGATTTCTAGCCAAAGTTCTAATAAATACGCTATTTTACCTCATAAAACACTAGTGCTGTGAAGTGTCTCATTCATAAGCTGTGATGAACTGAAATCCTGATTCAGATTATTTTTTTTCCACCAACAGTGCAGGCAGGACTTATTCCTAGACAGATCCCATGTGTGGCAGCAGCTCAGAAAAGAGTAGTTGGAGAAAATAGAGCATTTTGGAACTTCTTTTTCTACCTCTTGCCCAGTCTGGAGGAACTACCTAAGCACCATCCTGACAGCTTGATTCTGGAATTTCTTGGTTCCTACACAGTAGAAGGAAAGTTTAAGTTTAAGTTCAGATTTAGAAACAGAGACATCCTGGACAGAAATAGAATATAGTAAGATTCTAGGGAAATTTTGCACCTGTCTTAATTTGCCAGAGATGTTATGACAAATGCCAGACAGTGTGTTGGTTTAAACAATAAGCATTTATTGAAAGTCAAAATCAAGATGTCAGCAAGGTCATTCTCTCTCTGAGCTGGTAGACATGCTACAGCTGTCACATGGCTATGTCATTGGTAACTTCCTGTCTCTTTCTCCCATTCTAGTCTCTAGGAAAGTTTCCAAGTTTCCTCACTTAATAAGGCCTCTAGTCATGGGGATTAAGGTCTGTCCTCATTTTTTTCACAGCAAATAGGATCTTCAAAGATCCTTTCCACAAATGAGTCCACACTCTGACTCACATTAACATATTCAGAGGTAATATTTACAAATTGTTTCACATAATCAGGAAAATAGATTAAGTCTAAGCATGTGTCTTTTCTGGGGTACACGATTCAGACCTCAACACCACCTAAGACAGGAAACTGGATATGATTCCCAAGTTTCCCACTTACTGATTATATGACTATATGTGCATCATTTTACTTACATGAGCCTGTAAATCAGTCTTAGATAAAATAAGGTAATTGGGAGGAATACCAAAAGAACGCAATTGAAAACATCTGGTGAGTACATTTATGCATAGAATTTACTTGGAAAGTATTTTTCTGAATTGAATTGAAAGAAATGTATTCATGGTAGACTTATACACTACTGCGTCAATGTTGGTTATCATTTATGGAATCCTGACCAATGTGTATAATCTTAGGATAGTTAGTCAGCTTCTTTGTGCCTCAGTTTCCTTTTCTGCAAAATAAACCTTGCAAAATATAGGGTGTTATAGGACCAAGTTAATCACTGAAAGAGAGTCAAAAATTTGAGGGTGAATACTTTATGGTATGCAGCAAAATAGATCATGTTTAAATGTCATTGGAAGAAAACTAGTTTAGGTGGAAAAAGTATAGAGGGAGAAAGAGAGAGAGAGATTAAAGAAATGGAATAGAAATGGGGTAATCAAAAGAGGCAGGTTCGATGAGGTACATACTGTTAATAGATCTTTCTATCAGAATTCTATTTATTTCTGTTTTCATGTTAACATATATATGAGGGAAAGTGGAGTTCATTCCCAATCTAAAGGTGTGAATGTGAATTAAACAAGGATTAAACTAAAACAATTATAGTAATGCAGTTTCCATTGCAGTGATGGATTAAAATGCAATGCAATTCTAACCAATGTAACAACAGAGAAAAACTCCAAGAATCTTCTTGTAGACACTCCTTTGTTCTAAAATAAGGATCATGAGAAAAAAAATTCCTTTTCTGAGCAAAATTCTCTGTTTTGTACCACAGTATAAAGCATAACTTTTGCTTTATCAATGGGAAAGATGGTCACATGCTGAAGGTATAGAGATATACAGGGAACAAAGAATAAGATGAATTCAGTATAGGGGGAACAGAGATAAGAGAGCTGTGTGTGATGATCTTTAGAGCTATGAGTTCTGAGGGAGCAAAGATGGGGACATAAGATGTGACAAGTGTTGAAACAGTGAGTGTATCCAAGGTTGTGAGTGTCAGTGCAGGATTGTTTAAGCAGGGGGTTAAAATTACACATGAAATGATCAATGATTTTAGGATCACAATAGGATAACCACACCATAAAAGGGATTTGAATCAGAGCATTCAGAAATCCCTCAGCCAAGCAAGGCCATAACCCAGAAGTTCATTGTGATCATGTAGGGCAGGGGCCTGCAGATAGCCATGTAGCAGTTACAGTCCATCACTGTGAGCAGGACGATGTCAGCTCCTCCAAGGAAATGTTCAGGAAAGAGCTGAGTCATGCACCCACTGATGGAAATTGTTTTCTTACAGTGTGTAAGTCAAATATCATTTTGGGGATCATAGTGGAAGAGGAACAGACATCTATGAAAAGATAAGGGAAAAAGCTTATGAAGGTGTCCCTAAGCTGGGCTGGTAGCAATGGTTATTACAATGATTAGGCTGCATGCCAGGGTGAGAAGGTAGTTGAATAGTGTAATAAAAAATGAGAGCTTCTGCATGTCTGTCTTCTGTGTCAGGCTAAGCAGGAAGAATTCTGTCACATTGTTCATCATACTATGAATCCAATTTCTCAATTGGATAAAAGATTTATCTGTAAAGAGCAGACGGATTTTATCATTTATAGATAATTTTTTTAAGTATTAATAAACTTTATTTTTAGAGAAGTTTTATTTTACAGAAAAATTATACTGGAAGTATAGAGAATCCCCATATAAACTCCTGCATATACCCACACAGTTTCCCCTATTATTAACATCTTTAATTAGTTTGGTACATTTGTTATAATTGATAAACTTTTGTAATACCATACACGTTGCCTATATATGGGAGCAGGCCACAATGCCAATTGTGTTTGTTTAGGTTCTACTCACATTAGTCTGGTTATTGCTCCACTCAGTATGTCCTTCAGACAACTAGTATGCTGCAGCACCGTGGACCCTGGAGAGAAGCTCTAGTGTTTCTCCAGCCTGGTGCATAGCACCCTTTGGTGCGACAAAACAGAACCAGTCTGGAGGCAATGTCCACTGTAAATCTATAGATACTGAGCTATGGCTGGCTGCCACAGGAATCAGAAACAGCAATGCATTTTCATCTACTTCAGGAGCAGGACCAGGAGATGTGGTAGCTACTTTTATTGTTTTAGGAGTCATAGTAACCAACTTAGGCAATAACTCAAATGGAGAGGTCCCACACAAGGTACTGGGGACCTGGTTTGAATGCACAAAGAGTTTGACAACACCGAAGCCTATCCCTTTTAATTTTTGTACACTTTCTAAATATTTCCAATGGTGATTATAACATGCCAAATAAATTTAAATGTTTTTGCACTTTACTTTTTACTTGTACAACTTTGCCATGATTACATTAATTAATAGGGTTTTTTTTTACCTTATCAGTACAGGGGAAAAAATACTTTCTCCATTATTTTATAAAAACATAAGATTTCCAATGGAATCAAGATTCTCTTCTCCCTATTATCACTTTAATGTGCAGATTGAGGTAGTCTCTGACAGATTTCTCTTTTGCGAAGTTATTTTATGTGATTAAAATCATTTAAAAATTTTTTAAAATAATGGCTTACTGGAATTAGCCATTTAAATATTTCAATTTAGAAAATGCTTTTGCAAACTTCCTATAATCAACTATAATCACACAGACTAGTTACTTTGACATTTAAATATGCTAATTAAATTACAGTTAGCAACCAATGAAATTTATTTTTATTCTTTAAAGCTTGCCTTACATCCTTTATTCTATTCTGTGAAAACTATTCATCTTACTTTAGAATAGTTCTGAATTTCATTAAACAATATCTTATAATTTTTATCATCTTAAAGATTTAATACATACAATTCTCATTCATTTTATTAGTATCCTAGAAACCTAGCAAAATTACACCCAAGCCAAATAAAATTGAAATGATTATAATCTATGCAAGAAATGTTCTTTTGTTTTCAAATCATACCAATTGCCAGGTTCTGGGATATATAATAATTGTTTAATTTGTTTTATTTATAAGTTGGAAAAAAAACTTTCCATACCTTTCAAGTACTTTTTCCTTATGTCCTGAAATTTGAAAATTTTGGGTTATTAGTTACCTCATTTAAAGGCTCTGGGGAATTACAGGACAAATTATGATTCTTAATTTCCTGGCCTAGTAGACAGAGTTTTGAATTAAACTTACATTTCCCTATCTTGTGACACCTAGACCTTCCCCAATAGCTTTCTTGCAGAGAAGGCCCTGGGGGGGGGTGGGGCAAGGCAGGTCAAGGAGCTTAGTAAAAACTTTTTTACCTCTCCCAATAGTTTCTATATTCAGATTTCCATATGATTTTCCATCCTGCTTAGCTTCTCTAATTTGGGCTCCAGGAATATTCATTTACACATATAAGCACTTATTTAATTTTTAACAGTTTTAATAGAGGTCTTTTAAGAATTTTCACTTGTTAATTTGATATTACTATCCCGTTGTATAAAAATATACACTGAACAAATAGATACAAATAGAGAGTTAGACACACAAAAACACACAACTCATTAATGTTACTTATAATTTTCATTCTTTTACAAAATAAATTTAACTGTAAAATAACATTGCATTCAAAAGATCTTTTTAAAGGCTATATCTGATTATTCTAATCTGCATTGTGTCCATGTAGGTTTGCACAGAAAATTCCATTCTTTTTAGTCATTTGCTTATAACCAAATTGTTCCCAATTTTTAAAAAAATACAATTTTCAATAGTTTCCTTTATTTCAGAGCTTTGTTTATTCCCCAATTTGGCTTTGACAGACCTTGGATGAGCAACACCAATTCCAGCATATACTCACCAAGGTCACTGAAGTCTCAGGGAACACCAGTTTCTCTTGTGACCTGATTTCAGGATCTTTGATGTTCATGGTGGTAGACCCCCCCACTCCCCAGTCCTTGAAGATAACAGGACTCCAATGACTGCTGGGCTAGAAGACTGGATGTCCAACTCTGAGGGTCAAGGATTCACCAGGCAGTGATCTCCTCAATGGTCATGGGGACCCTCTGGAAACTTGCCCAGAGTAGATAAATTGGAGTCCACACCAGCATGGTAATGAGAGAAAGCAGAGTTTTTAACACCAGTGGAAGGGCAAGAGACAGTGGTGTCTCAAATCTGCCTTCTCCTGAACCGTGGGGAGCAGAAGTTTCTATGGATTCAAACAAGGGAGAAGAGTTACCATCACAATAGCAAGTTTTCACAAGGGCAAGGTTAGACTTGGAGTGAACATAAACATGTAAATTTGGTCAAGGATTACCATCACAATCGCAGATCTGGGCTAAATCCAGCCTGTTTCAGCAATTTCAGATATTATCCTTTTGCTGTTTTATTATATGAAGCATCTATATGATTTTGTCTTAACTCTGAAGTACGGTTTCTAGTAAATTTTCACTTAAAATTAAATTGAACACTTTTGTTAATCAATTAAGCAACTGAAATTATTTTATTAGTAACACTAATGTTGCTAAGTTTTTCAACTTTTCCAGCAGTTGAAATTATTCCACTTGTAGTTTCTTCTTTACAAAACAAATCTAACTGAAAGATAGTGTTGAAATTTAACAACTCATCTTTAGGTTACTTTTAGAGTTTCCCAACTTAACATACAAAATTAACAAGTGAAGCCCAAATCTGATTTATGAGCTCCTAAGCATGAGTAGACTGACAAAATTAAAGTAAGCACAGATTAGGACAGAAGACTGAATTTTACACACTTACTTAGCACAGGGAAAGACCAGACTTTAGAATCACCTTCATATAAAGCACCCAGTGTCTGCCTATGGCAGAAATCTCACCGGACACTTCAACCTCTTTCCTCCAGGGAAATACCCAGGCAGCTGCTAGGCACAGAGTGGAGAGATCCAGGGGAGCCCTGTGGCTGATGAGATACAAATTGGGCCTGCTTTGGGGCTGCATACTCATTAGCTACCTCTTGTAAGGGCTAAAGTCCTATGTTTGATTGTTTTTTCCTGGAAAGATTGATGTGTTGCAAGTGGACTGGGAGGGAATTAAGAGGACTTTCTCCAGGAAATTTTAATCATGGACCTGAGGCATTTAACAGCTTCCTCCTTGAGGTGACACTGCCTAATTGATGGCTTGTGAGGAGGTTTCCTTTTCTACCAGGGAGAGGTTTAGCAAACAGCCCAGATCTTGATTCCCTATCCACTACCCTTACATACCGAAGAAAGAGAGGTCCTGAGTAGCAGGTCAGTACCGTGTAAATGGCTCCCATGTCAATTGTGTTAATTAAGAAATTAACAACTTTACTTGCCACATCAAGGATTACCCAAGGCTCCTTCTGGTTGATGGTTCATGATGTTATCCAGGGAGCCATGCCTGGTTTCAGGTCCCTTCCATCCTCCCCCAGGAAAAGGCCCTGTTGGGTCCTAGTGATGAGGCAGTTGGGACTAGGGTCCACCTCTCCACACTTGAAGGAGGTGCCTGCTGACATGGAGCCTGGCTTTGGGTGGGTTGAGATGACAAGGTGCCATTAACAGCAGCAGTTAAATGGTGAGCCTGTTCCTAGGCCCTTTATTTAAGCTTCCTTACCTGTTCCTCCTCAGTGACATGGTCTCCATTATTGAAAACTGGAAAAACTCCTTCTAAAAGGGGGTTCATGGAAGTTTGGGGACCCATGAATTGCTTTTACAGGTTCCTATGGATAACCAAGGCAGACTGGTTAATGAAGTGAGTTCCAAGGAGGATCTACCCTTCTCTAGAGTCAGGCCTGACTAGACTAAATGGATATTTTTTTTTGCCTCTACCAGTTTTCTTTGAAACAAGACAGGTTTTTTTGATTGTTTGTTTGTTTTGCCCTTTTTGTCTTTTTTTCTGAGTAATTTCCCCGAGCTTATTATACTTACTGGTTTCATAGTGCACTTCCTCATCCCTTTGAGGAGACATGTGACCATATGGCCTCTAACCCTCAGATTTGCCAATCCCCTCCTTCCCTCTTATACAGGATGTCTAACTGGATTTCATGGTCCCATTCAGTGGCCATCCTCTGATTTGTATTGTGGTTACATGGTATGGCAGAAAAAGATTAACCTCTTTCTTTATTAGACCATAGTGCTGTCCATTATCCTAGGACAGGGTAAACACATTCTTCAATCTTAGTGGTGTCCCTCTCCAACACCTGACCCAAAAGAAACTTCTCACTGCCCCATCATCCTGGTGGATGGGATCCATGCTCACTGTCCTGGTGTCCCAGGGATAGGGAACCCCTTGCTGCTACACTTCCCCTGGGCCTTGGAGGTCTTGGGAGATGTCAAGGTCAGGTTCCATAACCAAAGCTACCAAGCAAGACTTCATCCCTAGGAAAGGGGCTGGCTAGGGACCCTTCTTTTGTCCTACTTTTGCAGAGGTCTAAGGAAGTGGCCGTGAGAAAGAACTCATTTCATGGCCACTGACAGGGAACAATTTTGCAGTTAAAGCAGACATTAAGAGGCCAGAGACTGATTGTTTATCATATGCTATATTAAACAATTGCAGGCAAACAGCCTAGAAGGCCCCAGAGATAATGGATTAAAGGAATATCAGAGCCTCCAAAAGACTGAGGAAGGGACAAACCACTGGGCATAGCTAAGGATGGAAGTCTTTGGGGGGCCTCACTAATAAGACAAAAGATTAAAATCTTGGACTCACCAGTCTTTGCCAGGTGTCAGGAAGTTTTATTTGCCTATAGCACTCTGACTAGCTCACCAAAGATGTTGCCAGCAGCTGGTTTCTAGGTTCCTGGCTCCGTAGTATGAAAAAATTTAAGGGCACACAATAGGGTAGGCAAGCAAGTAAAGAGTTTATTGAGAAATGAGAGAAAGGGAAAGTACACCCCAGAGACATGTTTGTAGGAATGATCAGAGGAGAGGTGCATGCTGGATCTGGGTCTGGGGCGTTTTTAAGGCTGGCCTTTCCTTCTTCCTTTTCCCATATTAAGGAGAGATCTCAGCTATTTACTATCTTGATAGGTTGTTTTTCTGCCTGCCCACTGGTTTATACTATGTACCACTCAGGTTGCATCTGTGAGCTTTCAGGAAACCAATAGGTAAGTCTTTCTGTTTGGGGTCTTCCAGGGCTTATTTTGAGTATGGGAGTTTCAAACAGAAATGCATTACCAGGTTCCTGGTGGGCTTTTTGCCTATAAAGTTTGCAGCTTTGTTTTCCAGCAGCTGCCTTCCCTGAGGGGGTTTCTGGGTGGGATTTCATGGCCATGTTCTTTGTGGAGTCTCAGTTGTCATGGTTACAGCTATGTTCTGACCAGTTTCTCTCCCTCATCTCCTATACTAACCTGCCTCATATCTGTTCTACTCTGTGCAATTTTGGATGCCCTATCTTCTACTTTGTGAATTCTTTCCTCTGCCTGGGCAAACCTGGTGTTGTGTGGTTCTTGTATATTTTTAAATTCTTCCATTGTGACTTTCATTACCATAGCATATGTTAATTTTTATGTATGTTTACAATTTCTTTTGTATGTTCCCAGTGTCTTAATATCCTTTCCCTCTTCCCTCACATCATTGAATTGATTAAGGAGATTGGTTTGGACATCTTTGATTTGTTTGTCCGTATTCTGCCACTCCTCCTGCTTTTAAGTTTGTTCCTATGACTAGGCCATATCTTCCTGTTTATTAGTATGGCTTGTAATTTTTTGCAAGTGTCTAGACATCTGCTTATCTTGATGGGTTTATTTTGTTGGTCAGTTTCTCTCTCTTGCCTGGGGTTTTATTTTTGTTTAGCTTTGTGTCAAGGATATTCTTTGATACATTCTTACACTTATTCTAAATCTTTAAAATTGTGCATGGTTAAGTGGACATGCCTAAGTAGCCCCAGGATTGTGAGGATTTACTCTTGGGTCTAGCAAGATTCAAGATAAATTTTGATCAAACAAATAATATATGTCAGAATTATTTGTCTCCTATAATATAAATGAAAACCCCAAGTGATAAACCTCAGCCTTAAATTAGGGCTCTATTCTTAGTGACATATTGAACACTTAGCCTTATTCCACACATCCAAACACACATACATACACAACTGTACATACATCACAGTTTTTTGTGTATTGACATGACAACTGCAGTCTTACATGGATAAATTTTCTCCAATCATTGTCAGAGTATTTTTCTTGCATAGAAAAGCCACCTCAAAAGAAGCCTGCAAGTTAGAGCAGATATTTGAAGTATTAATGATTACTGCCCTGTGTTTCCTTATAATCATTCCAGCTGATGAGACTAAGCTACAGTTTGTAATCTTTCTGATTTTTACCTTATTGCAGAGTGTCTATAAAAGATCATGTGATTTGAAATTAGGGATAATGGAATCATATATAAACATTTCAGAATCAACTAAACGGAGTGAATATTTAAGACTCTGTATGATAGACCTTGACAGTTAAATTTTTTAGCTTATGCTATATTTGAACAACATTGATTAAAAATGCCATAGTTCTTTATCAAAAACTTCTGAAAGAAGAAATCCTGAAAATGATAAAACAGCATGATGCAATGAAATATTCTCCCAAGATATTAGAAACTCTAGAATGCACGATTTGAGGAAATTCTCTCGCATTCAGATTTCAGGGGCATTTTGCAAGTCAACACTCAATTTAAGGAAGATCATGAAATGTTTTTTGCATGTGTTCACCAAACAGATCATTTTAATTTGAAGGTATATATCAATATAGTTTATTGGAAAGAATATATTCTTTAGAATAGATAGACTATTTTTGCATTCTCTTTATACTGTAAGTACTCATGTGAGGATTTGTATGGACCTTTATATTACTGAAAATAACTTTTAAATATATATTTTAGGGAAAACAAAAAAAGGGCATAGAGGAATTGAAGAATATCTTTTTTACTTATGTGAAAGCTTGTATCCCAAAGGTAAAATATATAGTTTTCCATATAATCCAAGTTGTTGCTAAAAGAAAAAAAATTGAAAATTAAACATTATATTCTTGTCCTTGAAATATTTTTATAATATTATCAATAGAAAATAAATGCACTAGGTGAGACTATAAATTAACAAACAGCTCACCTCAAGTAGTTTGAAACACCACCAAAAATATTAGCAAAAGTTTGGATACATAAATCAATACATGTAGAAAAATATTAGATTTGGTAAATACATTAAAATACTTATTGATATTTCAAAATAATATTAAAACAGATGAACACAGATAAGATGAATAGGAAGAAAAAATTATTAAATTCCAAAAGAACATCAATTTAAAGAATATTTAAAATAATGTTATATTTATAGCAGAGGGGATAAAGTTTGTCAGGAATTAATAGACATTTTTCAAAATAAAGTTTATCTTTTCTTCACCTTATGAAAAAAAAAGGTAAAAACAAATATAATGAAAAAATAATTGTGTGCATGAAACTTTAAAGCATAAATCTGTTCAAAAACAGAATAATAAAATAAATAAGTCTCTGTTTTCTGGATAGAAAAAGGCTTGTTAAGCAAAAATGCAGTGATATAAAACTTAGGACAAATATAACTGATTCAACTACATATAGTGATAGGGTACAGTAAGGTAGTTTGATTTGGATAAACCTTGCCTCCCTTCCTTGCTATGACTTATTTCCCCCCTTTGTTCCCATGAGAACAAAGAATGCCTAACTCATCATTAATTTTCTATGAACAGGGAGCGTCAGTTGCAGAGCATGACCAGTATACAGGGATGATACAGAAAGAGACAGGTATGAGCAAAGATAGCCATTTGAATTAGACCCAGAAACTCAGTCTGTGACCACAAAAAGAAGGGTCTATAAGCAAAGACCATGGAGACAAATGTTAAGAAACACTGTAACATTCTACCTGTACCTCCCAAGTCCTGTGATTTTCTTTTTATAGTCCTAATATTATGCTTTCTTGTTTCTTTTCCTATATATACTGATGCATATCTCCACTGGAATAGCAGAGCACTTCATAGATCCAGCCACCATCCTGGACCGTGACTCCACTTTTTAAGCTTCCTTCTGGAAAAAAATGATTATATGAACTGACTGTGTCTTCCAGAGGCTTTCTCTGGGCTTCTCAGAAAATGTGCCAGCACTGTGGGAACTGAAGCAGTATCACTGCAGTTACTGCATAACAATTGCCCAGCCAGCCAGGATACCATAGCATCTATAAAGATTGTGGGTGAGTCAAGAAGAGGACTCCTTGGAGGAAATCTTGGGATGGCCCATGTCTTCCATGTGGAAGGATGTGGCACAGGTTTTAGAAACTTGGGGGACAGTGAGTAAGTATGAGATGCCCTGAAAATACCAAATGGTCTGAACAAGGTCTTAGAAGATGCAGGCGTGAGAAAGAAAAAGTGAGAATGTTGGAAGAGGCTGAAGCAGTAAGGACAGCCATTGCTGAATGTATTAGAAAGAGTGATTGACCCAAAACTCATGAGTAAGGCAAAGGACTGACAATTAGAACAAGAACTGGGTTTAGAAAAAGACAAGCAAATAGCATGTACCAACAATGTAGAATTAATGACCAACAAGGTACAGGAACAGAATAAACACATAAAATACTGACTGGTTAGCTGAAAAGTCTTGACTTATGACAAGATCAAGTATGAGCCCTCATCCGTAAGCTGCAGTGGGACCCACAAAAATGGGATCCCTGTGAAAGTAATCCTTCAAATGAAAAGGGAGACCAAGGGGAAGATCATGGTTGCCTCATGATCCAGAACATTTCAGGTGACTGGAGGCCTCACTTTTAAGCAGAAACCCCTAGATCTAGTAAATACAGGAGCAGAATGTTTCCTGTTTGTGGCAGTGGAAATTCTTTCCCTGGACCCTTACTGGTTCTTAATGGTATGGAGGGCAAGGAGTGATATTGCAGTGGGTCTCTCTTATACTACAAATTGGACAATTATATTCCAAAAGCTAAGCTGTTTACATAGCCTCTATATCTGAATACATTTTGGACATTGAAATATCCTCTGATTCATTCCAGCTACAGGAAGCAGCTGTTGATCTGGTTCCCATCTCAAAGTAGAAGACAGCCCCTAAACAACGAAAAACTACAAGGGCTGGGGCCCTCAGTCACATATTGGTGTAGTAAGACTTGCCATTTCTCTAGGCAGTTATTAATAAAGTCTAACATTTCCCACAACCCAATTCACTGAAGTAATTGCATAGTTCTGTGGGCTCATTGAAAATTTAACAGTCTTTTAAATCTTACTTTGCCAAAATATTAAAGCCTATATACCCATTAATAGTAAAGAAGGAGGTGGTCTGAGACGGAGGAGTCCAAGAGTTGGAATTTTTTTTTAATAATAATTTTATTTTTTATTTTTTAAAAGATGCTTAGATTACATAAATGTTACACAAAAATTGTAGGGATTCCCATATACCCCACCTCCCACTCCTCCACAACCTCCCACATAAACATCCTTCATTAGAGTGGCATATCACCTGCAATAGATATACACATCTTGCGGCTTTGCCACGAAGCATGGACCATAGTTCACCTTGTAGACGACACTCTCTCACACAAAGTTTTGCATGTTATATAATGATATAAAATGGCCTATATCTGTCATTGGAATGTCACTCAGGATAATTCCCAAGTCCCAAAAAAGCCCCTGTATTACAACTGCTTTTCCCTCCCCCTGTCCTTAAAGCATCCGGTGGCCACTGGCTCCACATTTATGTTGTAATTGCTTCCATTACATGAATCACAATATGTCTATAACAGAATACCAGTGAGTCCACTCTACTCCATAGCTCTCCCCCGAATCATGAGGAGTCTGAGATGGTGAAATCCACTCCACCTCCAAGTGAGAAGGGGCTTATATCTCATGGATAAGATAGATGGGACTATCCTGCCTGCGGCTGCAGACTCTCTCCATTTTCTGGGATGGCTGTTGTCCATCATCATCTCCCCACCAGGTGTCTAGGGTGAGTCCATTGAGCTGTAGAGTAGGAGTTGCAGCTAAACCAAGATACCAGGCCCAGCTGGCACATGGACAGCCTAAAGGCTATGGTCTCTGGAAGTACACTTACAAACTCCGACAACACATATAGGTTTGAATAGAAGGGACAGATGGACCATATGCAGGGAAGACATATTTGGGGCAACTCTCTCACTTTCAGGAGCCAGGATTCCAAAGTAGGGCCAACTGATAAGGTGCAAAACTCTGGGGCTATCTGCCCTGATATAAGACCTGAGAGTCTCCAGAGCCCTCAGGAGCCCTTCTGTTTGGGGTGTATCCACATTGGAAGCCTATGAGGTCCTATTGAGATGTGCATTGGCATTACCTCTGGGATGACCTCCCGACTCACTTTGAAGTCTCTTTGCCATGAACTCTTTTGTCTTTACCTTTTATTTGAGGTCTTTTTCCAGTAGTATTGCCCATTGGCAGTTGTTAGTAATCCTCATTGTCAGGGAGGCTCATTCCCAGGAGTCATGTTCCACACTGGGAGGAAGGTAATGCAATCATATGTTGAGTTTGGCTTAGAAAGAGGTAACATTTGAGCAACAAGGAGGCACTCAGGAGGCAACACTTAGGCACCCAATAACAATAGGCTAAGTTTCAATTTCAAGAGCCAAGACTCATAAGGCTAGTCATCAATAACAAGAGCCCATCAGTGGATCATCCTCCTTTGCCAGACACTACACCTGCACTTGGGGGACTGTTGCTACTACCTTGGAGAATATGGCAGAGCTGTTCAGGATGGGAATTCAGTATTCTCTCATTTATTGTGTGGTTCTCCACCCACTGTGACCATGTCCCGTGAGCATTTGAACCATTTTATATACTTGTCATTTATGTTCAGGTGAACTTCCTCGCATGCACCCCCCACCAAAAATCCTCTCCCACCTCAGTTGAAACCATTCTTTGATCCAAAACTTCTTTAAAGATGAAGCCAGTAAAATAGCCAAATACAATTAATAGGAAAATGAAATAATAATGATGTTTAAATATAAGAGATAAAATACATGAAAACTTAAAAAGACCTGAAAATGAAATAAAGGATTGGGCTATTCAAAAAATGAGAAAAAATTTTTAAATATTAAAAAAAATTTTTTTTACATTTTGCCTTTTATCACTGCATTATCTGGTGTCCAGTCTGTTCCATGGCACCTTCCCCCTCACACTCCCCAGTATCTCACTATTTTTCCTTTAATTTTCAATGATGTTTGAGGTCAGAGCTCAGTCACACCAAATATAAGACACTCTCACATACCCAAATTTCTCCCCCTTTCCTCACCCCATATTAAAACCTTTTTGTGTGTGGATGGTAGCATTGTTATAACTGATATACAGATAGTGAAACATAGCTACTAAAAAACATTGTCAATGGATTACCGTATGGTTAACATTTTGGATTGTACACTTTTATAAATTTTGGTGATATTTACCATTTCCTGGGTCCATCAATGTAAGGTAATGAAAAACATTTCCACTGACCACTAAATCCCCCCTCTTTGATCTATTCTGTTCCTCCCTTCCCATCCCACTGGGTCCCATGATGACCCCCTGGATTGACTCATTGGATGACAAGACTCATAGTTACATGCAACAAGATGTCATGACACACTGGTTTGTCCTCCCTTATTAGGAACCGCACTTGCTCTTAAGAGATGGTCACCTGTCTATTTTGGCTCTTCCCTCAGTATCCTGGGTATTCTAACCCACCCTTCCCAATCTACCCATCTGTCAACTCTGCACCACCGATCCCAATATATCACTACCCTCCTGTCCTATCCCTTCCATACACAACTACACTATATCACTTTACCATGGGTTAAGTCCATATGGGTGATGGCTCACAAATTTTTCTTTTCTTTCTCTTTTTTGTACACCTATCTTTCAGACAATAGTTCTCTGAGACTGCTCAATTTGCTTAATTCATATCAGTGATATCATGTACTGTTCATCCTTCAATGCCTGGCTTGCTTCACTCAACATAAGGTCTTCCAGATTCTTCCATGTTATCCCATGTGTTAGCACTTTATTCCTTCTTACAGCTGAGACATATTCCATTTTATGTATGTACCACATTTTGTTAATCCATTCATCTGTTGATGGGCACCTGGGTTGATTCCAACTTTTGGTAATAGTGAACAATGAAGCTATGAACATTGGTGTGCATATATCAGTTTGTGTCTTTGCTTTCATGTCTTCTGTGTATATACCCAACAGTGGAATCACTGGATCATATGGAAGATCTATAGTTAGTTTTTGAAGGAACCGCCAAACTCTCCTCCATGGTGGCTGGACCATTCCACAATCCCACTAGCAGTGGATGAGGGTTCCCATTCCTCCACAACCCCTCTAACACTTATAGTCTGCTGTTTTTTTAATAGCCACCATTCTAATGGGTGTAAGATGGTATCTCAACGTAGTTTTGATTTCCATTTTTCTAATTGCTAGAAATCTCCAGCATTTTTTCATGTGCTTTTTAGCCATTTGTATTTCTTCCTTGGAGAAGTTACTTTTCAGGTCACTTGCCCATTTTTTACATGGAATGGTAGTCTTTTTATTTTCAAGTTGTAGGATTTCTTTATATAGACAGGATATTAGGCTTCTTTCTGATATATGGTCGCCAAATATTTTCTCCCATTGGGTAGGCTGCCTTTTTATTTTCTTGATAATGTCCTTTGAGGTGCAAAAATTTTTAATTTTGAGGAGATCCCGTTTATCTATTTTTTTCTTGTGCTGCTCATGCTTTGGGTGTGAAGTTCATGAAACCATTTCCTATTACAAGGTCCTGTAGATGCTTCCTTACATTATCTTCCAACATCTTTATACTCTTAGCTCTTATATTTATATCTTTGATCCATCTTGAGTTGGTTGATTTTCGTATAAGGTGTGAGACGGTGTTCCTCTCTCATTCTTTTGGATTTGGATATCCAGTTCTCCATGAATTACTTGTTGAAGAAACCATTCTTTCCCAACTGAGTGGGCTTAGTGGCCTTGTCAAATATCAGTTGACTGTATATGCGAGGATTTATATCAAGAGTCTCAATTCAGTTCCATTGGTCAATGTGTCTATCCTTGTGCCAATACCATGTGTTTTTAAACACTGTAGCTTTGTAGTATGTTTTAAAGTCAGGTAGTGTGATACCTCCAACTTCATTTTTTTTTTTCAATATGTCTTTGGCGATTCGAGTCTTCTTACCCTTCCAAAAAAATTTTGTAGTTAGATTTTCCAAATCCTTAAAAAATACAGTGTTGATTTTTATTGGGATTGCATTAAATCTGTGATAGTTTGGGTAGGATAGACACCTTGTTGATGTTTAGACATCCTATCCATGAAAAAGGGATATTGTTCCATTTATTTAAGTCTTCTTGGACATTTTGATATTTATATGTCTTGGAGTTAGCCTCTTGGGATTTATACTGTTTGGGTTGCACTGTGCTTCCTGGACATGTACATCCATCTCTCTCAGTAGGGTTGGGGAGTTTTCAGCTATTATTTCCTTCAACACTCCTTCTGTTCCCTTTCCCTTCTCTTCTCCTTCTAGCATGCCTATAATGCATTTGTTTATGCATTTTGTGTTGTCAGTTAAATCCCTAAGTCCCTGCTTGATTTTTTCTATCTTTTTTCTATCTCTTCTACTATGTGTTTAATTTCAGATGTACTTCTTCCACATCACTAATTCATTCTTCTGCCTGTTCACATCTTCTGTTATGTGAATCCAGCATTTTTTAATTTCTTGGATTGTGCCATTCATCACCATCATATCCATTACCTTTTTATGTATCTTTGCAATTTATTCAGTATGTTCTCCCAGTGTCTTCTTAATATCCTTAATCTCTTCCTTCACTTCATTAAGTTGGTACATGATATTTGTTTGGACAGCTTTGATTAGTTGTTTGATGTTCTGCATCTCTTCCTGGTTTTTAGTGTGATCATTGGAATGGTCGATGTCTTCCTGTTTCTCAGTATGGTTTGTAATTTTTTGTTGTCCTCTGGTCATCATTTTATCTTGATGGATTTATTCACTTGATTAGATTCTCTCTCTGCTCAAGAGTTTTATTTAGCTGGTGGTTCTGTGTATGTGTTATGTTTTCTCTTTGACACTTTGTTCATCTTGTATTTCCTTGATTTTTTCTATGTTCTGTTGAATGAAAAAGATTAGGACCAGAGGAATCGAAAGAGGTAAGAAAGGTAAAAGGATCATAGTAATATTGATAAAAGTTAGAATAGTGGCTGTATCAGACTTAGGAAAACGAATATTTAACTCATGTAGGTAGTGTAGAATAATAGGGGGAAAAAAGTGGAGTGTTTCTAATGGAATGGGAAACCAAATAGTGAAATATATATAGAATGACTTAAAAGTCCAGAAGGATGAGGAGAGA
The DNA here is from genome assembly GCA_029593785.1 of Cabassous unicinctus. Taxonomy (NCBI): domain Eukaryota; kingdom Metazoa; phylum Chordata; class Mammalia; order Cingulata; family Chlamyphoridae; genus Cabassous; species Cabassous unicinctus. Next base: position 34,964 of record JAQZBX010003396.1, read on the forward strand.
AGGAAAGAGTAAAGAGAGGGCTTGAAAGGAAAAAGTTAATATTAATTTTAAAAAAAGAAAACAGAACAGACAAGACAGAAATCAACACCTGTGAAGTTGAGGGCTAATGAAAAAAGGTGGAATGCAAGAACTACAATAGAAAGCAGAAGGTGGAAAGATGAGAGAAGTGAAAGAGATCGCATTTTTAGAAAAAATCAATATACAGAGAGAATGGAAAATCAAGGAAGAAGAAGTACAGCAAAGAAGAAACAAGGTAGGAGCACCTAATTTAAAAAAAGGGGGGTTGCCTCTAAGCCTGTGTTCATTAATCAATTACCCCGCATCCTTCTCTCTGCAGGTTTTGAGGCAGATTTTAGTGATTAAATAAAGTTAAAGAAAAATTTTTTGAAGAAATAAAGGACCAAAAAGAGGGCCTCTTCTGGATCACCGCCTCTACTGAGGTGACCCTGAATAGGCTAATGGAAACTTATCAAACACTTCCCAATGCCTCACCTCCCAAGGGGAGCCGAGACTCTGACACTCAGTGTGGAATTATACAGTTGGTCTGCTCCGCCCCCTCCCAAGCCAAGTCTCTGTGTCCCATGGTTGTCAGGAAAATCAGGCTTCCTTAACAGATTCGCCTCTCCCCTCAGCTTGCCACCATTTCTAACTAGCAGGCTTTCTCTCAAAAAGCTGCAAGGGGGTCCTGGCAGCTAAACCAACAGAAAAAAAAACCTTTCACCCTTTGCTAGGACCCTCCCACTCTCTGAGAGTGCTCCTTCTCAGTGGGTTGCCAGGAGGGTGGCACTTAGCCATCTGCATCCATGATTTATAGCTGGGGGAAAAACTCATGATTTTATATAGAGCAGTCCACCTCGCTGTCCAGCTCCTTCCACATCAATTTCCCCAAGGTTGTCCCTCTGCAGGATCCCAGAAGAGACCACCTGGGCAGGATCCTTTCTCCAATCAGCCATCTTCTGTGAGAGGAATGGTGAGTACCCAACTCAACTGACGTCATTTTCTGCCTCCTAGGAGAGTTGGAAATCTTAACTTGCTTAACGTAACACTTAAACAAATACAAGCCTTAATATTTGTAGTACAGGGAGAGCCACGGGAATCAGATGTAGCTTGCTAACCAGAGGGTATGGATGGGGCATCTGGCAGAGTCAAGGAAGTAAAAAGATCCCCCTAGGATTTTGATCTCAACTATGGAAAGGGGCAGAAGATAGCTATAGCTCCTTAGAATAGCAAACCTGTGCCACATATAATGCCCTCCAACAAACAGAGACAATTATGAAATCTCCCACAGTAGGGCTCCAAGCTTCTATTCTCATTGCTGGATGGATTAAAGACAATTCTTCAAGAAGATCAACAAAATTTACAAATGCTTGTTAGATTAACAAAGGGAAAAGGGAGAAGATGCAAACAAGTAAAATCAGAAATGAGAAGAGGTGTAATACCAATAACCCTGAATAAATGAGATCATAAAAGGATACTATGAACAAGTGTACACAAACAAACTAGATAATATTAATGAAATGGACCAATTCCTAGAAACATGAAAACCCACATTGACTCTAAAAGAAATAGAAGATCTCAATAAAGCAAACACATGTAAAGAACTTGAAACAGTCATCAAAATTTGCCCAAAATGAAAAGCCCAGTTCCAGGTCCAGAAACAGGTAGCTAAACAGTGGACTTCCACAATCATTTAAAGATCTAATACCAATCTTGCTCAAACTTTCAAAAAACTGAACAAGAGGGAAAGCTATCAAAGGAATTCCATGAAGCCAATATCACCCTAATATCAAAGCCAAATAAAGATATTTTGAAAACAGACAGTTATAGGTCAATTTCTCTAATGAATTTACATGCAAGAAATCCTCATAAAAATAAATGCAAACTGAATGCAAACGCACATTAAAACAATTATGCACCATGATCAGGGGGGTTTTATACCAGTTAAGCAAGTGTCGTTCAACACTATAAAATCAATCAGTATAATACACCGCATTAAAAATTTGAAGAAGATAAATCACATGATCTTCCTAATTAATGCAGAAAAGGCATTTGATAAAATACACATCCTTTCTTGACAAAAACTCTCCAAAAGATATAAATAGAAATAAACTTTCTCAATATGATTAAGTACATATCCTATTGAAAAAATATTTTATTCACTGCTGAAAGACTGAAAACTTTCACACTGGGATCATGAGTAAGACAAGGATGCCCAATGTCATTACAGTTATGGAATATTGTGCTAGAATTTCTACTTAGAAGAATTAGGCAAGACAAAAATAATAAAACTACCCAGATAGGAAAGGAAGAAGTAAAACTTTCCCTTTTGGCTGATGATATGATCCCATACCCAGAAAATTAAAAAAAAAAAAAAATCACACAATATAGGAAATAGAACTAATAGACAAGTTCAGCACAGTGGTGGGATACAGTATGAATACACAGAAATCAGTAGTGTTTCTATACACTACTAATGAGTAAACTGAGGAAGAATTCATGAAAAAAATTCTATTTACAATAGCCACTAAAGAATCAATTATTTAGGTATAAACTTAAGAAAGTACTTAAAGGAACTCTATGCAGAAAACTACACAACATTGCTAAAAAAAACACAAAGAAGACATAAATAAATGGAAGGACATTCAGTTCCTGGATTGGAAGACTAAATATCATTAAGATGTCACTTCTACCCAAACTGATTTACATATTCAATGCAATCCCAACAATAATTCCAATAGTCTATTTTACAGAATTGAAAAAGCCAATTATCAGATTTATCTGGAAGTTAAGGGCCCCTGAATAGTCAAAAAAATATAACAAAAGAAAATTAAAGTTGGAGGACTCTCAGTTTTCAATTTTAAAACATATTATTTAGGTACAGTGGTAAAAACAATGTCGTATGTTATGCCGTTAGACAGATTGTCCAATGGAGGTGAATTGAGAGATCATAAATAGACCCACACATCTACGGTCAAGTGAGTTTTGACAAGGCGGTCAAACCCACTCAATTGTGTCAGAACATTCTATTCAACAGATGATGCTCAGAGTACTGGATATCCATAGCCAAAAGAAAGAAAGAGGACCCTTATCACACAGCTTATACAAAATTTAATTCAAAATGGATCAAAGACCTAAATGTAAAAGCTAGTATCCTAAAACTCTTAGAAGAAAAGTTATGGAAACATCTTCAAGATCTTGTGGGAAGTGGTGTTTTCTTAAACCTTGCAACCAAAGTATGAGAAATAAATGTCAAGAAGGTGAAAAGGCAGCCTATTCAATGGGATAAAATTTTTGGAAACCACATAACCAATAAAGGTTTGATTTCCATATAATATAAAGAGATGACACAATTCAACAATAAAAAAGACAAGCAACCCAACTTAAAAATGGGCAAAAGACTAGAGTAGACATTTTTCTATAGAGGAAATACAAATGGCCAAAATACACATGAAAAGATGCTCAACATCACTAGCTATTAGGGAAATGCAGATCAAAATACAATGAAATATCACTTCATGCCCTAGAGTATGACCATATTAAAAGAAAAGACATTTAGGCTTGCGTTTAAGCTTATCATTATTATTTCATTTTCCTATTAATTGTATTTGGTTTTATTATGGGCTTCATCTTCAAGCAAGGTATAGATCACAGAAGGGTTACAATGGGGCCTGCAGAGGATCATTGGTGGGGGGTGTCTGGGATGGGGGATTCATGGGAGGAAGTTCATCTAAATATACACAAAAGATATATAAAATTGTCCAAATGTCAAGGGGTGGGGCATGGTCATAGTGGATGGAGAATCACTCAATAAATGAGGGAAAACTGAATTCCCAGCCTGGAGAGCTCTGCCATATTCTCCAAGGGAGCAGCAACAGTCCCCTGAGTGCAGGGGCAGTGTCTGGCAAAGAAGGATGGTCCACTAATGGGTTCTTGTTATTGATGACTAGCCTTATGAGTGTTTTCTCTTGTAATTGAAACTTAGCCCACTGTTACAGGGTGCCTAAGGGATGCCACCTGAGAGCTTCTTTGTTGCTCAAATGTGGCCTCTCTCTAAGCCAAACTCATCATATGAATGTATTACCTTCCCCCCAGTGTGGCACATGACTCCCAGGGATGAGTCTCCCTGGCAATGAGGGATTAACACCAAGTGCCAACTGGCAATATGACTGTAAAAAGACCTCGAATAAAAGGGGGAAAAGGTAAAGACAAATGAATACATGTGGCTAAGAGACTTCAAAGAGAGTTGGGAGGTCATCCCGGAGGTAACGCTTAGGCCCACCTCAGTAGGATCCCATAGAATACCAAAGTGAATATCACCCCACACTGAGGGGCTCCTGAGGGCTCTGGAGACACCCAGGTCCTATATATGGGGGGATAGCTCCAGAGATTGATGCCTTATCAGTGGGCTCTACTTTGGAATCTGTGCTCCTGAGAGTGACAGTGTTGGACTCAAATAAATCCTCCCTGCACATGATCCATCAGTCCCCTGTATCCAAACCTATATGTGGTGCTGGAGTTTCTAGGTGTACCTCCAGAGACTGGAACCTTTGGCCTGCCCATGTGCCAGCTGTGCCTGGAATCTCAGTGAAGCTGCAACTCCTACTCTACAACTCAATGGACTCACCCAAGCCACCTGGTGAGGAGATGATGATGAAAAATGGCCATCCAAGTGAATGGAGAGAGCCTGCACTGCAGGCAGGATAATACCATCCATCATACCCATGGGATATAAGTCCCCTCTCACTTGGAGGTGGAGGGACATCAGCAAGCCAAACTCCTCAGGATTGGGGGAAGAGCTATTGACTAGAGTGGACTCACTGGTATTCTTTTGTAGACATATTGTGATTCAAGCAATGGAAGAAATTACAACAGTGAGGTGGAGCCAGTGGCCACTGGACACTTTCGGGGTAGGGAAGTGAAAAGCAGTTGTAATACAGGGGCTTTTTGGGACTGGGGAATTATCCTGAGTGACATTACAATGACAGATATAGGCCATTTTGTATCAGCATATAAAATGCAGAACTGTGTGTGAGAGAATGTGGTCTACAATGTGAACTATGTTCCATGCTTGATGGCAAAACCCCAGGATGTGTATATCCATTGCAGGTGATGTGTCACAATAATGAAAGATGTTTTTGTGGGATGTTATGGGAGGTGTGGGAGGTGGGGAACATGGGAATCCTTGTGATTTTTGTGTAACATTTATGGAATCTAGGCATCTTTTAAAATATATATAAAAAATAATAAAATAATAAAGACAGAAAACTACCAGTGCTAGAGAGGATATGAAGAAATAGTAACATTCATTCACTGTTGGTGTGACTTTAAAATGGTCCACCTTCTATGGAAGACAGTTTGGCACTTCCTCAGGAGGCTAAATATAGAACTTCTGGATGATCTGGCCATTCTGTTACTAGGAATATATTCAGAAAAACTGAAAGCAAAGACAGATATTTGCACATCGATGTTCCTTGTGGCATTATTCACAATTGCTAAAAGATGGAAACAACCTAAGTGCCTGTCGAACAATGAATGAATAAACAAAATATGTTATATACATATGATGGATACTATTCAGCTGTAAGAAGAAATGAACTTGGGATGCTTATGATAACATGAAAGAGGCTTGAGGAACTATGTTGAATGAAATGAGCCAGACAGAAAAACATCAATACTGTATTGTCTCACTGACATGCACTAAATGCAATGAGTAAATTTATGGAAATAAATTATAGAGTATAGGTTAGTAGGATATGGAATGTGGTTTGAGAAGGGGGAGCTGATGCTGAATATATGTAAAATGTTTAATAAGGCTGATTGCAAATATGTGGAAATGGAGAGAGTTCAATGTTAACACATTATAATAAGTATTGCTAACACTGTTGATTTATAAATGTGATTGTGGCTGAAAGAGGTAGTCTAAAGTGGTAAATGTAAATTGAAAGACAGCTAGAGTTTAATCTAGGGACTTATAATATAGTGATTTTGGTGGTAGATGAGTATTATAGTTAATAACGCAAATACAAGAATGTTCCTCTATTTCAAGGTGTTAAGAATATGGTGATACACAGTGTATTAGTCAGGGTTCTCTCGGGAAACAGAATCATCAGGAGCTATCTGTCAATAATATGAGATTTTATAAGAGTCTTTCTCAGGTGACCATGGGAATGCACAAGTCCAGGTTCCGCAGGCAGGTTTGCAAGTCAGGGGCTCCGATGAAAGTCTGTTGAAATGTTCTTCATGAGTTTCTGGGAGAAGTTTGCTGTCCAAAGACTAGCTGTGAAATTCTCTCTGAATGTTGGATCACTTCCTCTTTTAAGGCATTAAACTGATTGGATAAAAGCATTACCCATTGCTGATGCAATTTCCCTGATTGATGCAGATGTAATCAGCCATCCATGCAGTAAACCCACTGGTGATCAAAGTCCAAAAATGCTCTTGCATTAAAATTAGCCCAGTGCGTGCTGGACACAATTACCTGGCTGAGTTGGCACATTATCCTAACCATCACATTCCATCCCTTGTCAACTCGGCAACCAAACACATTACCCTAAACCATTCTTAGTCTCTAAGTAAAAACAGTAACAGACAAGCATACATATATATTTCCACCTAACAATGTTCGACTCCCCTGCGTACAACCGGAAATGCATTAATTCCCCACAGAATAGGGTGCAAGTCGTTGGGTAATATTCACTGTTAAACTTGACATCCTTAAATATTATGAAATGAAATTAATACAACTTTTCATATGATAGGGGAAAAGTTTGGGGAAGAAAACAAGAAATTTGTTTTGTGTACATATGCAATCATACTCATAACAAAATAAGGAAGAAGGGTTCATTACCATTACAGTCATCATTTCTGTAACTGCTCACATGGTTGAAGTTCATATTTATCACTACCTTCTTCCACTATGCATTCCATTTTCCCATTACCTTCAGCAAACACTATAGCTGGCCATGATTCTTTGCCTGGTGGGGTGACACAAACTTTCATTCCTGAAGATTCTCGGCCACTGTTAGTCCTGCTCAAATTGGTTTGTTGCAATTTTCCATTGACTTTAATCACAGGGCATGGCAGGACTAGGAAATGCCCTAGTCCAGGCAAACTCTTCTTTACCCTCATTATGTAGATGTAGTCCTATTTTCCCTTGAGAGTCAGGATCAATCACCCCAGCCAGTACAGTAATTCCCTTCTTTGCCTGTTGATTCACAGGTAAGAAGAGCCCAAAGTGGCCAGGTGGCACTCTTTACTTCCAGTTCAACAGAATCAGTGTTGTGTTCCCTGCTGGCAGCACTCCTCCTTTTGGGACTAAAACCTGCAGACCAGAAGAGTTTAAGGTTGCAGGGACAGGAACCAAAAATTTTCCTAGTGGGTCACTAGGGGTAATAGTGAGTGGTGCCACTCCCATTTCCACCCCTTGATTCCTGGACCCATGAATCTTGGTTATGGGAGAAATAGCACCATAGAGAAGACACTGATTCACAGCATACACAGCCTCCTGGAGCACATTGCCCCAACCCTGCAATGTATTGCCACCTAGTTGGCATTGTAATTGAGTCTTCAAAAGGCCATTCCAACGCTATAATAATCCAGCTGCTTTCAGGGTGACGGGTTACATGGTAAGACCAGTGAATTCCATGTCCATGTACCCATTCCTGCACACCATTTGCTGTGAAATGGGTTCCTTGATCAGAAGCAATGCTGTGTGAAATGTCATGGTGGTAGATAAGACATTCGGTAAGTCCACAGATGGTAGTTTGGGAAGAAGCATTGTGTGCCAGAAATGCAAACCTGTATCCAAAGACTGTGTCTATTCCAGTTAAAACAAATTGCTGTCCCTTCCATGGTGGAAGGGGTCCAATGTAGTCAACCTGCCACCAGGTAGTAGGCTGGTCACCTTGAGGAATGGTGCCATATTGGGAGCTGAGTGTGGTTCTCTGCTGCTGGCAGATTGGGCATTCAGCAGTGGCTGTAGCCAAGTCAGCCTTGGTGAGGGCAAGTCCATATTGCTGAGCCCATGAATAAGCTCCATCCCTACCTCCATGGCCATTTTGTTCATAAGCCCGTTGGGCACTGACAGGAGTGGCTGCGGAAAGAGGCTGAGCATTAGCCATAGGGTGGGTCATCTTATCTACTTGATTATTAAACTCTTCCTCTGCTGAAGTCACTCTCTGCTGAGCATTCACATGGGGCACAAATATATTCATGTTTTTGCTCACTCAGAAAGATGTATCCACACACCTCTTTCTCAGACCTCCTTGTCACCAATTTTCCAATCATGTTCCTTCCAAGTCCCTGACTATCCAGCTAAACCATTTGCAAGAGCCCATGAATCAGTGTACAAATGGATCTCTGGCCATTTCTTCTTTCAAGCAAAATGAAAAACTAGGTTCAGTGCTCAAAGTTCGGCCCACTGGGAGGATTTGCCCTCACCGCTGTCCTTCAAGGATGTCCCAGAAAAGGGGTGCAGTACCGCAGCTCTCCACTTTCGGGTTGTACCTGCATATCGTGCAGAAACATCTGTAAATCAGGCCCAGGTTTTCTCATCCTCAGTCAACTGATTGGAAGGGATTCCCCAAGAGGCCAAATCCATGGGCTGGGAAAGAGAAGTTAACATGGCTTGGGTGGTGACCATGGCATTTGGGCTACTTCCTCATGTAACTTACATGTGTCTTCAGGACCTGCTCAAGCCCTATCTTGTATGTATCACTTTCACTTTATTATGGAGTGCTGCTGAGCTTGCCCAACCTTATGGTTTGGTGGGGCAGACAATACCCAGCTCATGATAGGCAACTCAGGTCTCATGGTAACTTGATGGCCCATTGGGTAAGCATTCAGTCTATACTAAGGCCCAGTAGCAAGCCAAAAGCTGCTTCTCAAAAGAGGAATTGTTATCTGCAGAGGATGGCAATGCTTTGCTCCAAAATCCTAAGGTTCTGTGTTGTGATTCCCCTATAGGGGCCTGCCAAAGACTCCAGACAGCATCTCTATTTGCCACTGAAGCTTCCAGCACCATTGGATCTGCTGCATCATATGGTCCAAATAGTAGTGCATTTTGTACAGCAGCCTGGACCTGTCACAGTGCCTCATCTTGTTCCAGTCCCCAATCAAAACCAGCAGCTTTCTGGTCATTCAGTAAATGGGTCAGAGTAGCACACCCAAATGAGGAATATGTTGTCTCCAAAATCCGCCAAATAAGCATTGTGCCTCTTTTTTGGTTATAGGAGGGGCCACGTGCAACAGCTTATCCTTTACTTCAGCAGGGATATCTTAACAGGCCCCATACTACCAGACACCTAGAAATTTCACTGAAGTGGAAGGACCCTTTATTTTTGTTGTATTTATTTCCCATCCTTTCTATCCCAATGCCTTACCAATAAATCTAGAGTCTTTGCTACTTCTTGCTCAGTAGGTCCTATCAACATGATATCATCAATATAGTGGACCTGTGTGATGTCTCCTGGGAGGGAGAGATGATCAAGGTCCCTGCGGAAAATATTATGACATAGGGCTGGAGAGTTGATACATCCCTGAGGCAGGACAGTGAAGGTATACTGCTGGCCTTGCCAGCTGAAAGGAAACTGTTTCTGGTGGTCCTTACTAATGGCAATTGAGAAAAAAGCATTTGCCAGATCAACAGCTACATACCAGGTACCAGGGAAAGTGCTGATTTGCTCAAGCAATGATACCACATCTGGGACAGCAGCTGCAATTGGAGTCACCACCTGGTTAAGTTTATGATAATCTACTCTCATCCTCCAAGATCCATCTGTTTTCTGCACAGGCCAAATAGGAGAGTTGAATGTGGTGGGAATCACCATCCCTGCATCCTTCAAATCCTTGATGGTGGCACTAATCTCTGCAATCCCCCCAGGAATCCAGTATTGCCTTTGATTTACTATTTTGCTGGTAGGGGCAGTGCCAGAGGATTCCACTTGGCCTTTCCAACCATAACAACCCTCACTGCACAAGTCAGGGATCCAATGTGGGGATTCTGCCAGTTACTGAGTATGTCTATTCCAATTATGCATTCTGGAACTGGGGAAATAGCCACAGAATGGGTCCAGGGACCCACTGGACCCACTGTGAGATGGACGTGAGCTGAAACTACATCAGTCACCTGATCTCCATAAACCCCTACTCTGACTGATGGACCACAGTGACATTTTGGGTCTCCTGGAATTAATGTGACTTCTGACCCAGTGTCTAATAATCCCCAAAATGTGTGATCATTTACTTTTCCCCAATGCACAGTTACTCTTGCAAAGGTCGTAGGTCTTCCCGGGGAAAGGTGGGAGGAAGATTAAAGTATAAATTTTTGGCTGTTAAACAGGATCCTTCCCCAAGGGGACCTGGACTTGTCCAGGGGCTCTGGGTGTGTAAACTGTCTCAAGTCTGGGAATTGATTACCATGGAGTGTCAGGCACATAGAGTGTCAGTACATACAGAGAGAAACAGGTATGGGGCAAAGAAAGCCATGTGAATTAGTTCTAGAAATCCAGTATTGTGACCACAAAGATAATGGTCTTTGCACATAGACCACGGGGAAGAGCTTTAAGAAAGGCTATGCACATTCTGCCAATTATCTCCCTAGTTCTATAATGTATTATGCCTCGGGCATTGTGCTTTCTTTGTTCTCTTCCTATATATACTGCTTCATAGCCCTACTTGAATATCAGATTACTGTTGTGTCCAGCCACTGCCCTAGACCACAACTCCTATTTGCAAAATCCCTTCTTGCAATAAACAATTATAGGAACCACTGTGTCTTCTGGAGGCTTTCTCTGGGCAAAGGGGTCAGCACTGTGGGGTGTGACTCAGTAATACTGCAGTTACAACGTGACAGGAAGCCACTTGAAAATATTTGCAAAAAGTATGACACCCAACTTTTAGAAAACTCCAGTCTAGTGAAATGATTAGAAATAAAAGAATAAAATTGAAAGAAAAATCTAAGGAAAAAAATGAGATACTCCCCCATTCCCTTATTTCATAAAGCTATCAAAGAAATGTAATTGAAAAGGCAAAATATTTTTAAGTGATAAATAGAAAAGATGTATGAGAGCTACATTATTCAGTGCAAGTGTGTGTGTGTTTTAGAAGAAAATTTTCTGGAAATGAATTTGACTAAAGAGTCAAATTTATTTGGTCTTGTCCTTTGATCAATACTCCAACTCTATGCTAGATAAAAATATGTGGACAAAAATTATGTATACATGTTGTATTTCACAACAATTTTATAAAAGTAAAATGTTAAGTCAGCCTAAATGTCTAAATAAATGAGAACAGTGTAATGAATGATGATATATATTTATAAATATCAGCTATACATTAAAGACTTGTAAGAAGAATTAATGATGTAAAAAAATACTTTTGATATAATACATCATGAAAAATGTGAGATATAAAACATCATATATATATTAGGCTTACATATATACTTAGAAAATTATCTTTAAAAAGTACACTAAAGATGAACAGTGTTTATCTGAATAATGGTATTCATGGCCATTTCTTGGGCTTCTTCCATGAATTTTCTGATCTGATTTTCCTAAAAAAGAATATTTTGCCTTTAAATCAATGAAATAATTTAATATAAGATGTTTTATTTTTCTTATCTCAGTTCTGTTTCCATAATATGGGAAGAGACTGCTTTTTTCAGTAGTCTGGATATCCTGGACTTTATTTATAAAAATGTGTGCTAGCGGTAACATATGTTGAAATGTATCTTACCTGTAAATTGAAGTTGCTATTGTCATCTTAAGATAAAAGTACTAATAAAGGAGTCATTGTGTTCCTCTACCTCTCTGAAGGCATTCAGAGAAGTAACAAGTTGATTCCATGACAAAGCATGTTATTTTTAGGAACAATTTGCATGAAGTTAGCAATCGCTAATCCATCCTACCTGCTGTTATGTTAGTTGATCAACTTTTGCCTTAAATATGTTATTTCTTTTCCTTAATTAAGGTCCCAAAAGTTATTGCTAAGAGAGACTTCCTAAATATCTATGAATTGATAGACTAAGTATACTTTGCTCTATAGACTCACTCAAAATTATGAATTTGGACTACAAGAATCTCAGCTCAGAACTTCCAATAGGTTTCAGCATAAATTGATGGGTAGAAACTTAACCATTGAAGGACATTCTTCCAATTTCTTTCCATGACACAATTGCCAGTCCAGCCTTCTTAGTGGCTAGATGTAACACATTGTAAAAGACATTTGATTTGAGTTCCAACCTAATTTAAAGCACTAAAAATAGCAAACTATGTTAAAGCAGAAAAAGAAGGGATTGCAAGTACCATGAAATCAGCAACAAATAAAAGACGCCCTGGAATAACTGATCCCTGAAGTCAACTCATTAAAGTGCTTTTCTTAGAAAGTCCATGATCAGCCTCGAGATAGCTACTTTAGTCCCTTGGAGTCTGGATGCAAATAGGTTGGAAACTTAACACCAAACAACATCTGTAAAATGTGGCTGTTTTTCTTATGCTGTGTTCTACGCTGAGGAATCCCCAGAATCTGTCCATACTAATAGTTTCATATATGATTATGAAGAAGTATTAAATGTATATTGCTTATGTAAAAGGAGTTAAGGATGCTCTGAAGTGTTAGCTCCCAGAGGATTAGAATTAACAGCTTCAGCCAAGATGGCAGTCCAGCACATTTATCCTAGTCTCTCCTGGGGCTGTAGAACCTCTGACCAAGAGGTAGTGGAGAGCGAATCAACTGGGTTGGGTTAGCAGTCTTTCTATGGCAGTGATTTGGAAATAATAGAGTCTGGGATATAAGGCACAGAATGTTTAAAATGTGATTATAGATGCATATGTCATTCAGAGTCCGTAAAACAACCCCAATAATACTTGTCTCACAGCTTAAGAAGAACTGAGAAAGATAGCATGAGAAAACATCTTAGTCAGTGAAAAACTATTCTACTGTTGTTCTATTCTTGATGTCCTGAATATACACATATAGGCTAGACAAAATGCTGTGCAATCATAAAAAATCGCAATTTTGCTTAAGAGCAAGATTTTGCTCTTTGAAGTTCAATCAACTCTGCTTTGTAGCACAGGCCCTTCTATATACTATGTGAACTTGGGCAAGTTTCTTAGCCTCTCTATGTCTCAGTTCCCTAGCTGTACAAAGAAAGACTATAAGGTACCTATCTCCTAGGACTGTCATGGGGTTATATGAGATAATGCATGTATCATGCTTAGAATGCTGACTGCCATAGAGTAAAGTGTCATAGGTGCCTGTTGTCATCTAATGTACAGGACATGAGAGCTCATAGTGTGACTGACTCAGATTTATGGAAATAGTTGTCTAAATTCATGTATACATCTTGTTTAATTGTTTTCCTGCTTGGTAGGATTCTGGGAGATGCTAAAGTAAGAAGAAAAGAAAGGCCAACTTTCTATGTATTATATACTGATTCAAAAGTTATTAAAATTCTAAAATCTTCTATGTGTGTTTAATCTCTCCAAAAAATATCTGACACTGATGTTGTGGTTCCCTGAAAAGGTTATAGCAGTTAAAAGAAGTATGAATATCATGTGAGTTAAAAGATAATGGGCACATGCTATGGATCATTCACTCTGCAATATGCAGTATATCATTTAATTTATATATAATATAATGAGGGAAATAATATTTCCATCTTGTATAAAAGAAATGAACACCAACTTTAGGTATCACTTGGTCAAGTTCAAAAAGCTAATAATTAGTAGAGCTTGGATTTAAATCCAGACTGATCTGATTTCTAGACTGAGTTCAAATCAATACATTATTTTACTTCATCAAACACTGGTGCTGTGATGTGTCTTATTCACTGGAAGAGAATCAACAGAAATCTGCACTCAGATTAGTTCTTGATTACTCCAAGAAACAGAGCTTATTCTTCAGACAGATCACATGCATGGTAACTACTTAAGAAAGAGAGGGAAGTAGAAAATATAACCTCTTCTAACTTCCTTTTCTACTTCTTGCCACATCTGGAGAAACTGCCTCAGCATCATGCAGACAATTTTTTTTTCCATGGGAATTTCTTGGTGCCTGTATCATGGAAATGAAGCTCAAGTTCAGATTTAGGAACACAGACAGATTTCACAAACTGCCCCAGTTACCAAAGCCTCAAGCAAAAGTGCTCTTGAAGGCCATAGGAATGTCCAGACAACAGAGCCAAGCCACACAGGCCAAAGAAATTAATATTCCCTTTGGGGGCTTTATCTGGGAACATATGAAAAAGTATTTCCCTTATATACAATAGTTATACTCATTTATAAATTCCCTAATCATGATTCTTCTACTTCTTTTATTTGAATCTATAATTTTTAATTTCCTGTTAATTGTATTTCTCAGAGGCTTAAAGTCTTTGGATAGTTCATATGCCAGTTGAGCCCTGAAGCCGAGCACATATGCAGCCAACCCCTAATTTTCAGTTCCTAGATGATGATGGAACAGCCCACTTCCAAAATAAAGGAATATCTTCAGCTACAAGCAAAACAATCCCATTCATCTGTCCCATAATATCTATGCCCTGTCTCAGTGTGAAGTAGAGTGGACATCATCCCAAATCCTTCAAGCTGGGGAATGAATATAACTAAGATTCAAGTGAAACTGATAACTAAATTAGATTTATTGTTATTGTAGTTTTTATCTTGTATGAACTGAATAACTTGTAAGAGTGATAAAAAATAAATAAATTTTTAAATTAAAAAAAATTCTGAATAAGAGGCCATCATCCATATTTAATGCATTTGTTAAAGTACTCTTATTAACTAGAATGCATCTGAAATTATGGCATTGTAATCTTGGTGATAATTGAAATGCAGAATTTTAGTTCAGTTTTGTTTATTAGACAATGTTCTAGAATCTGAAGATGGAAATCATGGCTGGCTAGTTTTATTAGGAAGGATTTATTATAAGCATTTAAATAGCTTAAAGAATCTTTGGAAAGAGAGGAGTCACAGACCTCATTCATCCACAATAAATCAAATGCAGATACACCCACGTATAGGTATGGCCTGTTAAGGAACCTGCTTCTGCTGATGACAACATGGTCTTGCTGCCACTGGCTAGACAGGAAAGCTCCTGCTATCACGTCTGACTTCAGAATCACTCTGATTCTGTTGAGCCATAATCAGCATTTAGCCTCATGTAAATTCTTTCCAATGCAAAGTCTTGCACAGATGCACCTGGTTGGCATTTTCGAAGTAACGTGTTGGGGAAAGATGATTCATACATGGGATGAAAAGATTTCTGATGCAACCACACACCACTGATGTTCACTACAGTTGAGGATGTGATCTCCTATATTGGATTATATTTTGTTCTATAAGTAAGTATACCTACAAAATTTAAGAGAGTCCCTGTCTTTATTTGCCTCATATATATTAAGGGACTCCAGAGATCTACCACCCTAGGAAAAGGAAGAGAAAGGAACACAACCTAAGGCTGACTCAGCTTCTGAACCACAAATTTGGTCTGCTGTGTTCCAACAGACCTTCCAGGCCAGATGGGACCACATGGTGGTTTACTCTGGGAGCCAGCAAAAATAAATCTGAACCTTGCAAACTCCCTCTCTTCTAACTGGGACTGACTGTTGAGGACACCCCAGGAAAGGGGATAAGAGAGACACAGCCTAAGGCTGACTCAGCTTTTGACTCACAAATTTGATCTGCTGTGTTCCCGAAGCCCTTTCAGGCCTGGTGGGGCCACATCATTATTTCACTTGGGAGTCTGAAAGGAGCTAAAGATATGCAACCCTACCAATCTCCTCCTCTACTAACAGGGACTTATTGTTGAGGACCCAGAGGGGAGTGGAAATATTTCTGATCTACCCAGGAAAAGGGAGGGGGCTGCCAGAGAAGGCTGGAAAACTGTCTCAGAGAAAGTTTGAATAATAAGGCTCCTAGCCTCCAGATAGTGACATTCAGGGAAGGTATGACAACATCATAATTGGAACTGGATGAAATTCCCACATGACTAATACCTTATTCTGGAAGGCATTGTTCTGGAAGAAATAAACTTAGTTAGAATTTTGAAGATACAGTTAACTCAAGGGACAGATTGTGGTAGACCAGCTGGATTTGGTATAAATTGCCACTCCCAGTTCCCATAGCAGTGCTTATGTCTAGGTCAGCTAGGAGAGGTATAAGGAGAGGCACAGCCCTAGACATAAACTCACAGACAATATAGGGAACAAAAAGATAAGCATAGGCAAACATAATAAAGACAATACTTTAGAGAGTAATTCTTTTATCTTATAGGCACATTCATTAATTACTTAGAAAATGAATTAAGTTTACCAAGACTTTTAACATGCTCAATGTCCCTCTACATATGATCTAGAATAGAAGAACTATTCTCATATTCATCAGGTATATAGTTACAGTACTTAAAAACAATCAATGCACAGGTTCCTCTTTGAGCTACAATTAACAGATCTAAGCTCCAGGTTTGCAATACCACACATGTTGTCTTTCCATGGGAGCAGGCGATAAGGGCAATTGTGTTTGTTTAAGTTCTACTCACATTACTCAGTTAATTATTGCTCCACTTGGTATGTCCTAAACAAAGCCAGCATGCTGCAGCACCATTGGTGGTCCCAGAGAGAAGATCCAGTTTCTCACTGACATGGTGCCTCGTGCCCTTCAGCACTATGAAACAGAGCCAGTTTGGAGGCAATGCCCATTGTACATCTGGTTATATTGAGCCATCACCGGCTGCTGCAGGAGTCCAAAACTGCAAAGTACTCACCATCTACTTCAGGAGCATGTCCAGTTATGTGATAGATACTTTTATTGTTTTAGGGATTGTAGTGACCAACCTAGCAAACACCTCAAAATAAAAGACACCATGCAGGCTATAGGGGGTCTGGTATGAGTGCACAAAAGTGTTTGACAATACTGAAGTCTATGTCTTAATTTTTATACACTTTCTAAATGCTTCCAATGCAGATTATAAGATACTAAATGAACTTAACTATTTTTAGTGTTTTGCATTTTACTTTTATACTTTTAGCATGAATACATTAATTAACAGAATTTTGCTGTAGCATTATAGAAAAAAACTTTCTCCTTTATTTTAGGAAAACCTGAGTACACATGGAATCAAGATAATCTTCCTCCTACCACCACTTTAATAAGCAGATTGAGGTGGCCTTTGACAGGTTTCCCTGTTATGAAATTACTTTTTGTTATCAATATCAATTTAGGTTTCTATTTAATAATGGCTCTCTGGAAGTAACCATTTAAATATTTCAGTTTAGAAGATGCTTTTACAAACTTCTTATAATTAACCATAACTTCCTTTTTGTTATAGATATAAATTCAAGTTTCTATTTAATAGTGACTTCCTGGAACTATCCATTTAAATATTTCAATTTAGGAAATGCTTTTGCAAATTTCCTATAACTATACATTTATTAGTCAGCCAAAGGAGTGTTGATGCAAAGTGCCAGAAATCTGTTGGCTTTTATACAGGGTATTTATGTGGGGTAGAAGCTTATAGTTATAAGGTCATAAAGCATAAGTTACTTCCCTCACCAAAGTATGTAGCCACATGTTGGAACAAGAGAGGTGTTGATGTCTGCAAGGGTTCAGGTTCCCTCTTTCTCTCTTGGTTCCATGGTCCCAGCTTCTTCCAATATCAGCTGTTGGCTAGGATAAGTGTCACCTCTCTCCCAGGGCTCGTTATCCTCTGGGCTCAGCTGCTCTGTTCCCTCCACAAGGTTTTCTGTAGACTATCAGGTGAATGGCTTAACTGTCTTCCTCTAGGCCTCTGCTGTTTCTAATGGAGGCTTCTCGCTTTCCTCATGTATCTGCTTCTCTGTATGTTTACTTCCCGGGGCTCCAGGTCAAAACTCTAGCTTACTTTTCTGCCATATCATTTTCTCTGTGAGTTCCCACCCAGGGCAGGGGCTGAACATTTTACTGATGTGGCTCAATCAAAGTCTTAATCAGTATTGAATCAAATAAAAGTGAAACCTCTGAATCAAATCCAATCAAATATGCCCAGAGGCAAAGACCAGTTCACAAACAGAATTCCATACCTATTTTTGGAATTCATGAACAATATCAAACTGCTAAAATACATAACCAAATAGACTATAGTTACTTCATCTCAAGACAAATTTCATCTTTACAAAACACATTTCCTTACTTAAAGCGACATTCTACAACTTTCTATATTCATTCAAATCTTGTCTTATATTTTCCCACCCTTACTTTTTGAAAACCAGTCATTTTATCTTAGGACAAAACACATTCCTTTAAACAAACTTATCAAAATTTAGTTAGCATTAACCATGAAGTCACTTCTCAAAACTTTTATTTCTTTCTATATACATTTAAGTCTCATATCTCTCATTCTGTTCTGTGAAGATTTTTAAAAAAATATTCATTTCAGTTTAAGCAAAAACAATTTTTAAAAGAGGGTTGTAATAATTTCATTATGCCAAATTTAACAATTTCCATCATCTTAAATATTTAATACATATAATGCTAATTTATTTAATTGGCATTCTATAAACCTAGGGACAGTACACCCAAGCTAAATAAAATTGGAACAATTATAGTTTATGCAAGAGTTGTTCTTTTTTCTTACTTCTTCCACAAAGGGCTAAAACCTATTTTTCTTTAAATAAAATTCTTAAATTGTGAATAACCTTAAATGCAAACTGACTGCCAGGGTCTGAAATATATTATTATTGTTTAATTTCTTTTAATTATAACTAAGAAAAGATCATTTCATAGGAATCAATGACTTTTTTTGTTATTTATAGAAATTCCACAATTGGATTATAATTACCCACATTTTAAGTCTGTTAAAAGGTTTAAATTGGGGAATTACAGGACAAACTATGATTCAGACATAAATAGAGAGTTGGACACAAAAGCAGAACTGACTAATCTTACTTATAATTTTCATTCTCTTACAAAATATTTAACTATGAAATAACACTATATTCAAAATTCTCTTTATAGGCTATTTCTGATTATACTAGTCCACACTGTGATTACACATTTTGCACAAGGATTTCATTGATTGTAGTTATTGGCTTATAGCAAATTGTTCCCAATGCTTTAAAATGCAATCAACACCTTTTTCCTTTACTGAAATAAACATAAGCAAAGATTAACTTCAGTTTAGAATTAACATTACTATAGAAAGCATGCATAAGTGTGAGGCTAAACCTGAGGTAATCATAAACAAAGGTAAATAATAATCTTAACTCTTAGTTATAATTTCTAGTAAGGTTTTACCTCAAAACAAATTAAGCACTTTCATTTATTAACTAAGCAACTAAACTAATTTATTAGTAACATTAATGTTGCTAAGTTTCCCCACATTTCCAGCATTTGAACTTTTTCCATTAGCCCCGACTAGCCCCTGGTCACAACATCAAGGTGGCAAGTGGTTTGCGGAGTTGCTGCCAAAATGTTTTCCTTATCTCAGTTAAGTCTCCACCAGAATATTTTCTTACAAAAATAGTTTCACTGACCTGTGCCCTGTTTATCACCTCTGCTTGTGCAGGATGTTGTATCTCTTAGCCTTCCTTTGCGCAAGCTTCTGAACATTAAGATTTAAAGGTTCTTCTTTCATACTTGCTACATCTGAATCACTCTTTTCTTCCACGTCCCATTCCTCCTCCTTTATATGGCAGATTTCTTTGTCTTTCTCTAGAAAATTTGCTGTAGCTAACTGTACCACCCTTAGCAATACCTAGAATACTGCTGTGGCAGTGTGACTACTATCTTTACTAAATTTTATCATCTTCTGATCTTACACCACATGCTCTATTCCTATCAGCCTTGTCGGGGCATCCCTGTACTCATGCAGAATTCTACAACAGAAAAGCAAGTAGGCAACCCCATATTCTCTCGGTGGTCACCACTCATCCAGGAATGCAGCCACCCCTCCCCACATGGACATTATAGGCCAACCTGGAATTTCCCCCGCTGATTCTCCTTTCCCTGAGATCAAGCTCGCTAATGCAGATGGTTCTTCTGTCTCCTGGCTGGCTCACCAATTGTTCCAACCCAACTCCTGAAGGACATGAGTTGTTGTGGTGGCAAGAACAAAGAATGCACCTGGCACTTAGTCACGCATAAGAATTATATGGAATTACGAATAGGAGAGACTCTCCAATGGCAGCCAGTTGGAGAATGAAGATAGCACTCCACAAAGAGATGAGAAAATGAGGAGAGATGAAAGGGGTTTCTGAATAATGACATTCCATAGGGTATGAGAACAGTTTCTGCTAGGGTAACATGAAGCATGCATATTGAGTCTGGTGTTGTTTTCACTACTTGTAGGAAGGATGTATACCAAGGATGTTTACAGCTTTGGCAAGATTATAGTTTATGATACCATGTGTACATTCTCTCACCTCTGTGGAGGGTTGTTAACTTTTAAGTTATGTCTAGGTCGTGGAGGCGGCTCTGTGCTGAGGACTTGGGGGGGGCACCCTTAGTCCTCACAATGTAGTTGGAGTTAATGGGTATTTGGTGATCATAATTAGATTGGTCATGATTGTGAAAAAGTGATCTCTAATTTGGAATCGATTGCTTACTAATTGTTGCATAGCAATACATATGCATATATCCTGAGATCCAGACAAGGCTATAGAGTAATTGGGGTTAATTCAGTTACAAAGTTAAAAGTGAAAACTCAAAGTTTTTCAAATGTCCTGGCTTCATCTGGATCCTCTTCTATTATCTAGATTCTCTATCTTGGTATTGCATTTTAAGTTACTACATCTCAATTGGTATGCAGTTAGTCTGTAATTTTCTATTCTAAGTTGAATATGCATACTTTCTGCATTGGAATCAGATATCATTAACTTTCTCTTTTGTATTAGCTACTTTTCTTCCTACTATCAAAGGCTCAAATCCATCCAAAAAAAGCTATTTTGGTGATGAAGTGCTGCATGGGTTTTTTGAGGGAAATTGTTCCACATATATACTCTATCAGGGGATACCTTGTGAAAGTTTTCTCTATGGCTCTACCTGGAAGAATATAATATCCATCCTTGGCTTAAGGCAGGGAAAATAATTTATATTTGGCATAGCCTTTTATAATGTAAATGTGTTCTGGTATTGTGCAATACAGCAGCATTAAACCTTCCCTAAAAACTTCCTCTCATTTCTCCAAATACATTCATTTCTAGTTGATGCTTATCTCCCACAGTAATAAGTGTCCACTGACTGCAGCAGCTGGGATTAAAGTGACACATTAGCAACAAAATTTTTAGCCATAAAAGCTTTTTATATATTTAAAGTAGCTGGGCTATTGGTTATATCACTATATTGAAGAGATGAAGATACTTTTCTATGGAATACGTATTAACATGGATTTTCCAAACTATGACAATATCATATCAATTAGCAATGTCTCATTTTCAATAATTTGTACATGCACAGAAGTTTCTAATTGCAAGGGACTTTGGTCATCTTTAATTATTGACATATTATGAAAGAAGAATCATTCAAGTTTCCAGATAACAAGGCGATAAATAGTTAAATCCACATATTCTGACTGCAAGTCCAATATCTTTAAATTAGAAACACTTGCTCTTAAAATATCAATACCTTTTGTTTTATCTTATTTATTTTCATGAGTTGCTACCTGTTTTAATTTGTTAAAAGGTGCTGGACACAAGATACCAGAAATGGGTTGGCTTTTAAAGGGAATTTTTTAGGTTTAAAACTTACATTCTGAGACTGCATAAATGTCCAACTCAAGGCATCATGAGAGATTTTGTCTCACCAAGCATCAGCTGTTGGCAATCCTGGTGTTCTGCCAAGTCAAGACACAATGGTGGCTCTCTGGTCTTGGTCTCTGCCTTCTACTCCAGAATTACTTGCTCTCCATGCTCTGCTCTGGGAGACCAGACATTTACTTGCCTCTCCTCTGTCCTCTGGACCTCATAATTTCAGCCTTTCAGGGGCTTCTTTCTGTGTTTCTGTGCTATTCTGAATCCAGGATCTGGCCCCTGGAATCTTTCCCTCAGACTCTTGGGGATTCTCTGTCTTTGCAGCTTTTTCTCTGTCTCTGCAAGTTTCTCCTAATTATAGAGGACTCCAGGAAGGAGAACAAGACCCACCCTGGGTTCATGCCACACTGAAGTAACCAAACCAATCCCCCAACTGAATCTAATCCAATGAATTGGTCCCCCATACACAGGAATGGATTAACTTCTAGAACAAGATTTTCTCTGGGATCCACAAAAATCTTCAAACTGTCATATTACTCAAGATCACAACTTTGCTACAGAGTTCCTCATGGCATTTTTCACTTCTGCATTTCTGAGGGTGTAAATTAGAGGGTTTTACATGGGTATTATCACAGTGTAAAATACAGCCACAGATTTATCAATGGGGAAGGTGGCCATGGGCCAAACGTATACAAATATACAGGGCACAAAGAATAAGACAACCATAGAAATATGTGAAGCACAGGTAGAGAGAGCCTTCTGTTTTCCTTCAGAGCTGTGAGATCTTAGGAACCACAGAATGTGGACATAGGAGGTAATAAGAATTAAAAAACAGAGCATACACAGGAAGCCACTGTTGGCAGCAACAAAGAGGCCAAAGATGTGTGTGTCAGTGGAGGACAAATTCAGCAGACGGTAAAGATCACAGAAGAAATGTTCAATGACATTAGGGCCACAAAAGGGCAACCACACAATGAAAAGAATTTGAATCAGACCATGAAAAAATCCCCCAGCCCAGGACACTGCCATGAGGATAACATACACTCTCCTGTTCATTGTGATCATGTAATACAGGAGCCTGCAGATGGCTACATAGCAGTCACAGGCAATCACCGTGAGCAGGATGACCTCACATCCCCCAAGGAAATGTTCCACAAAGACCTGTGTCATGCATCCAATGAAGGAGATGGTTTTTTTTCTCAGCAAATAAGTCAAATATATTTGGGGCTATGATCTAAGAGAAGGACCCATCTATGAAGGATAAAAATAACAGGAAAAAATGCATGGGGGAGCCCAGTGTTTGGCTGATGGTGATGGTCACAACTATGAACAGGTTCCCTGTCAAGGTGAAAAAGTAGAAGAGTGTAACACGACAAACAAGAGTTTCTGCAAATCTGTGTTCTGCATCAGGCTGAGCAGGATTAATTCTTTCATGTTGTTCATTGCTCCATGACTCCAGTTTTCCATTTGGATAATTGATTTGTCTGCAAATAACAGAGGGATTGCAAAGGTTTTAAATAAATTTTGGTCGAGGAAATATATCTCCAGAAAAGAGTGATGAAAGTCCAAGCAGACAAATGCCAGATTTAAATTTCGCGCACATTCTTAATTATATACAGTGTTGAGCACATAACCCTGTTTATACTCATATGCACACACACACACACACACACACACACACACAGATAAGCATGATTTTATGACAGTTTTCATGCCAGGTTTCTTTCTTGTAATCATGCATGGCTGAATCCTCTCCCAATCACTTTCACAGTACTTTTTTTAAATAGAAAAAAGGAATATAAAGGGTACCTTTGAGGAGGAGCAGAAGGTTGATTATATGTGTCTACCTCCCTGTATAGTTTTCTAGTCATTCAGGCTGATGGTTTTCTAAGCAGCAGAGTTCCTTGTCCTTGCTAGGTTTAACATGTTTCAGGGTAAAAATCAAACATCAGGTGAGTGCTATTTGAAATTATGGATCGTATAGTCCCATATTAGACTCACAAGAACTGGATGAATACGTAAAGCTGCAGAAACAAACCCAGTGGCAGTTAGGTTTGTAAGCTCATGCTTCACTGATACAAAATTACAAAAGAATATTATTGATTCTTTATCAAACACCTCTGCAAGAATGATATCTTGATGAGGATAAAACAAACAGGCTGATGCAGTGCAATATTCCCTAAAATTATTTATAACTTTAAAATTTACTGTTTGGGAAAACTCTGTCATAATAAATTTACGGTGCCCATTTGAGGAAGGTTATGATACATCCTCTGGACCTGTTCAGAAAACAGATATTTTAATACAAGGACATAAATGCACAGTATTTATTGGTCAAAGCTTTTTCTTTTGGATAAAAAGATTATATTTTTATGTTGTTTTCACTGATAAGTAGCCTTGTAATATTGTATATGAACCCTAGTTTCATTGATCCCCAATTGTTTCATGTATAACTTAGGATACGTAACAAAAAGCATGGAGAAATAGATGAACATCATTATTACTTACATCAAAGTTGTATCCTAATGGTTAATTTTCCATATGTCCAAAATATTATCATAATTTCCAAAATGGAGTAAACCACATAACCTAAATCTTATGCTTGAAAGATTTCCCTGTTCTAATATTGAGAGAAAAATAAATGAACTATAAGTGACTACAAATGAAATAAATTCTCATATCAAGATATTTGAAGAAAACTATATTAGGAAAACATTGGAATGCAAAAATCAATATATCAGGCAATAGAAAAATATTAGACTTGATAAATAAATTCAAAAGCCTATTGGTTTTTAAAGATACACTTAAAAGTGATGAATACAAATAAGTCCCATAAGAAGCAGCTAAGGTCAAATCCCCAAAAGACATTAATATAAAGAATATTTTTTAAATATTAGGTATATTCAGTGCCGGTAATATAAGTTTTTTCACCACTGGTAAGATTCATCAAAACAAAGAAAGTTTAGCTGGTATATGTTAGTAGAATAAAAATTTGTAATAAAGCATAGGACTGTAACACAAAAACAATAAATCCTACTAGAAACTGTGGAATATAATTAATAGCACTATTATAATAATAATATCAATCTGTTAAAACAAAGGTACCACACTAATACAAAGTTTTGATAATAAGAATTGGTTATATAGGAACTTTGTATTTTCTGCACGACCTTTCTTTAAACTTAATTAAAAAAGAGAAAAGAAATTCCCCAAACTAAAATAAGTCTTCTCTTGATTTAATTACCAAATAAAGGAAAAAAGCAAAATATAAATGCTTGTATTTAAAATTTAAAGCACCCACCCACTCAAAAACAAATAGATAAATGTGTAACTTATCTCTGAATAGGAGAGGCATATTATGAAAAAATGCAATGTATAAAACATAGCTTAAAACTGATTGATTCAAATACAGAAAGACAGCGAACAAACTCGAAACATATTTGCAATAAGACTGACAGAAAATGTTACTTAAAAAATAGTGTTTGTAAATAAAGAAAATATCCATGCATACTATTAAAAGGAAAAGTCAAAACTAATAAAAAGGAAATTCTCATGAAAAAAGTTAGATAGCTGAAATACCCTATATTTTATAAGCAATCAAAATTGCAATTTAAAATGTGAAATAATTTTTACTGGCAAATTAAAGATGTGCAAGAACTCTATTATCCAGTGCTGGTGAGTGTGTTTTGGTATTAAATATTCTGGAAATAAAGGTGACTTTGTGTAAAAAAGATATTGAAATTAGTTATAGTCCTGGCCCAGTACTCTTTACTGTTAGGAATCTAGCTGAAATAAAAATTTATTTGAAAAACTTATGCATGCAGATTGTATTTCACAATACATTTTTCATGATTGAAAATGTGAAGATAGCCAAAATATCTACACAAAGGGGAACAGATTTAAGAATTATGTATAGTTATGAAGTTTCAGGTGGGCATTAAAGTGATTTGTATGAAGATACATTGTTGTGTAAAGGTGATTTCAATATAATAGTGGAAAAATGCAAATATAAAACTGAATATATATTATTATATCAGGTGTACAAAATGACATATATAATAGAAATTACTCTAAAATAGACACTAAAATAATAGTATTTAATTGAATTTTGAATTATTAACAATTTTGTGTTCTTTTTTAAAATCTATTTTTCGATCCTAGTTTTTTTAAAGAGAATATATTGCCTTTATTATCAGGAAAATGTTTTAATAAAATATTTACTTCTTTATCTATGGTCTGGTTCTGTAATATTTCAAATGAGTGTTTTCCTGAGTATATTGGGTATACCAGTCATTTTTCAAAAAAATATGTGATAATAGAAACATGTATTTAAATCCAACTTACCTGCAAACCAAAACCCCAGTGTTACCTTTACAGAAAAATATCAATAAAGAAGTCACTGGTCATACCTAACCCTCTGAATACATTTAAACATTTAACAGGCTTTATCTATGACAAGGCATCTTATCTGTAGAGAACAATTTCTATAGAGATAGCAATCACTGACCCATCACTAACTGCTGTTTTGCAAGTTCATCCATATTTACCTTAAGTATAATAATCCTTTCCCTTAATTAATGACTACAAATTAAATGTTAAAAAAAATTCCTAAGTAAATCTGAAGTCATGAACAGAGTTTCTTTTTCGTCTATAGGCTCCCAAAATCCTAAGAAAGTGGGCCACAAACATCCCAGTCTAGATGACAAATATCTTTAGTCAAAAAATTTCAAAAGCTTTAGGATTTGGTAGAAACTGATGGCAAAAAACCTAAACTTTTGGAGGACACTCTCTGGAAGCCTCCTTTCAGGCACATTTGCTCTTTGGTTCTTTAGTGACAATATGAAGTGTTCTATAAAAGCCACTTGAGATTAGTTTGAACCAGATTTAAAATGCTGATAATAGAAAACTATTTTAAATCAGAAAAATTTGATTTCCAGCATTATGAACTCAACAGCAAATGCAATTGTCCTGAAGGAACAGTCCTGAATTCAGCTCTTTTAAGCTTTTTCCTATGCGAATCTGTGCTCAGCCTGGAGAGAGTTCATTTTGTTGTTGAGATCCTGGATCCACATGGTTGGAAACTCAGAAAAAACAGCATCTAATATTTGTGGCTGATTATGCTTATGTGGTGTTCCAGGCTCATGTATCCCTGGTGTCTGTCCTTATTAACATATTCATGTGTGATTTAAGGATATATTTAAATGGATATTTCATAAGCACAGCTAGTTAAGAGTGTTCTGAACTTTCAGTTCCCAAAGAATTAGAATTATACTCTTCAGCCAAGATGGCAGCCAAACCATTTCATCCTTTTCTCTCTTTTGGCATTAGCATATGTGAACTTGGTGGTAGAGTAGGGGGAGATCCACTTAGAGTGTGTAAGCAGACTCTCTAAGGCAGTAGTCTGGAAGTGATCTTAGAGTCTGGAACATAAGGCACCAAATGTTAGTGTTTGGAGACTGAGTGTATGAACTAAGCAGAGCTTGTAAAACAATTGCAGTAATAATTGTCTCAAAGAGACAATGAGAAGACTAAGCATGAGAAAAAAAATCTAGGGCAATGCAAAACTGCTATTTTACAATTGATGCCTTGAAGATAGTCACCTGCAGGCAGATACTGGGGTCTAATATTAAAAATCTGAATATATCCAAAAGCAGGAGCTTTGAAGCATAGCAAACTAACCTCCTAAGGGTGTCTCTTTTACTTACTATGTGAACTTGGGCAAATTTCTCACCCTATGATGTCTCAGTTTTCACATCTGTACAAAGGGGATGATGAGGTACCTACCTCAAAGGACAGCCATGGGGTTATATTAGATAATGCATGAATTGGGTTTAGAATGTTGCCTGATGTGGAATAAAACCTCATTGGCTGTTGTCATCTCCTGTACAGGAAATGTGAACTCATGGTGCAACTGACCAGGTATATGGCAATAATTGTGTCAATTCATATGTAGTTTGTTATATTTTTTACTGTGCTTAATAGGATTCTGTGAGATGATGAAATTAGGAGAGAAGAAATGCCAAGTTTTGCTGTATTCAATACTGATTCAAAGGCATTATATTTATAAAACCTTCTATGAGAGTTTAAACTCTCCACTTCTGACAGAAAAGTTGAGATTCCTTGAATAGGTCATAGGAATTAAAAAGAAATGTAAAATCCTTGTGAATTAAAAATTAATATGCACTGTCTATATATCAGTCACTCTGCTAAGTTTAATATATCATATGATTCTCATATAATCCCAAGGGCGAGATACTAAGGAAATTAATGTAACTTTTGAGCATCACTTAGATGAGATCTAAAGGCTAATGATTAGTAAAACTTAGTTTTAAATAAAGACTGATAGGATTTCTAAGTCTGAGTTCTAATCAGTATCTTACTTTTTTCATTAGAAACAGATGCATTGATTTTTCTTATGCACTGGATGTGTTGCGAGAGAATTCCTGACTCAGACTACCTCTTGGTTCTACCACCAGTGGAAAGCAGGGCTTACTACTCAGACAGATCCCATATGGGGAGCAGGAAATAAAATATGGAGAAAATAGAGTATTCTTAGTTTCCTTAACTACCTCCTGACACATCTGGAGGACATGCCCAAGAAACATCCAGCAAGCTTTGATTCTGGGAATTTCTTTGTGCCTCCTTGGTGGAAGGGAATTCTAAGTTAAAGTTCAGATTTAGGAACGGGGACATCCTCTACATTAATATAATATGGTAATAGTCTAAGGAAATTATAAACCTGTCAATTATTTCATGCTGCTATGACAATTACAACACAATGGGTTGGCTTAAACAATAAATATTTATTGGAAATAAAAAATCAAGATGTCAGCAAGGTCATTTTCTCTCTTGGATTTGGCAACCATGTGACAGCCCTCTGTCACATGATGGTGGCCTTGGTAAAATCTTGTGGCTTTCTCTGACTCTAGCATCTCTGTTAAGTTCCAAATTTCCTCACTTAATAAGGCTTGCTGTCATGGGGATTATGGTGTGTTCTCATTCACTTTTTCCACACCTATATAGTTTCTTCAAAGATCCTATTCACAAAAGAATTCACAACCTGACTCACCTGAACAAATTCAAAGATATTCTTTACAACTGGGTTCTCACAGCTAACTGTATGGATGAAGATAAAGAACATAAATATTGTTGGGCAAACAATTCAACACCCAGCATCACCAAAGACATGGATCTGGATTTGTTTCCCATTTCTTCTACTTACTAATCATATGACATTGTGCACATCATTTAACTTATCTGGGCTTGTAAACCAGCCTCAGAAAAAATAAGGTAAAAGGGAGGAACACCAAGGATAGCAATTGAAATCATCCAGTGGGTGCATAAATAAACTTGGAAAATGTTTTTGAAATTGAATTTAAAAAAAGGTCTTCAAGGTGTACTTATCCACTACTACTTCACTGATGGTTATCATTTATTTAATTCTGGTCCATTTGCATGATCTTGGGCTGCTCAACCAACTTCTCTGTGCCTCAATTTCCTCTTCTGCAAAATAAAATGTTGCAAAAAATAGGATTCTTATAAGGATCAATTTAATCACTAAATGAGAGACAAAAGTTTGAGGGTGAATATTTTTTTTTATGCAAGAAAATTGATCATGTTTAAATGTCAGAAAGAGGAAACTAGTAGTGATAAGAGGGGAGAGAGAGAGGTTAAATATATAGGATAGAATAGAAATAGGGTAATGAATAGAAGCATATTTGGTATGGCAGACACTGTTAATTGCTCACAGGTCTTCTTTCTATCAGAACACTGTTTTGTTCTAGTGTCAGATAATCATGCATTTTAGGGATACAGGTGTGAATGTGGATTCAATGTGAATTAGTTGAAACCAATTATGACATTACTATTTTCCTTCCCCATGACTGATGCAAAGATCAGCTTTTGATACTATTCTAGCCATTAAAACAAGAAAGAAAATCTTCTGGAAGTCTTCTGGAAAATGCTGCTGTATTCTTATAAAAAGCATCATGAGAAAAATTTTCCTTTTCTTAACAACAGCTTCTGAAAGTGGTGCTGGAATTGTCACCATGCTGTGACCATTGGACTTTTGAACTGGGAACCTTGTGTAACAACCCGTTTAAAATTTCACATCATTTGAAAGACAATTGATTGTTTCTTGTTGGATTTTATTTGAAAGTGCTTGTATTACTGAAAGATATTACATTGTTTTCAGACCTGAAATACCAATACATTCAGGGTTATATCACAATATTTCCAGCATAAAATGACCAGAAGAGTCTCTTTATTCAATAGAAATTCAAGTTTAAGTGCATGTAATAAATGAACTCCAGGAATAGTCATACCGGTGATCTCTCTGTCTTTAAGCTCTATATTATATACCCTGTGGAGTTATCTAACACTCTAGCAGAATGAATCCTTCTCTATGATCAGTTATTGGAAAATGTCCATAAAGAAAGATGGTTTACATATGGTAGCTCAGATTTCAGGGCAAACAAAATAAATCTGGAAAGCAGCAGGAAGGGCCTTCTATAATTATATATAGTCTTTTTCTTGATTCAGTACTCATGCAGTTTCTGCAATCTTTTTTTCTAGAGCTCTGAGAAAGATGGCTCTGCCAGTAGTTCCTAGTTGTTCAGTAGTCTTTAGAGAATGGAAACCTGGAGCATCTCACTCCATTTTGTAAGTCAAATGGAAATAACTCTATCTTTATCTTTTTGAGGCACTTCCAAATTATTTTCCAAAGTGAGTGTATGAATTTCCATTCCCACCACAGGTATAAGGATTCTAATTTTCCACATCCATGCAATCATTAGTTATATTTTCTTTTCTTTTTTTTTTTTTTA
>JAQZBX010003397.1:0-16490 GCA_029593785.1 Cabassous unicinctus
CGGGTCACCTAGTTACTGGAGTGACGGGAGTCGCTGCTCCAGCTGGCTTTTTTTTTTTTCCCGTAAGGGTGGGGGTCAGCCGACTGTGTTAAGCGCCACAGGCAGACTTAAAACTCACGAATCTCTATGGTTCAGTCCACACCATCGATCTGTCCAGATAGATGTCCCAAGCTTCTTACTCCACACACCCACAGCACAGACACCCGTGCCGCACCTTGTCCACTCTCTGCCGTGTTCTGGGAGCTGCTTGCAGTCGCCCTCCTAAGCCGACGCCATCTTTTTCCCTTTCCCATTTACTTTTATATATGGAGGTAATATGTGGCACTACATTCATTTATTAAAAGAGAAACACCAGGGGATTTCTTTGAAGATGCCATCAGACTAAGCAAGCAATATTCAACTTTCTCACAAAAACAATGGAGAACAGGCCAAAAGCTGTCTGAGGGTCCTGTTTTGGGAGTCAGCAGACAAGCACAGTGCTGTGCAACCCCCCAAGAGGGCAAGGGATAGGGAGACAAAGAACCAGAAACAAAAAATTTGAGTTGCAAAACCCCTGTGGTGGCTAAGAAGGGCACCAATCCCCCACCTTCAAGAAATTAAGCCTGGAAAAAATCCATGTGTAACTGCAGTTGAATGAGCTGTCAGCTGATTCATTCAAAAAGTGTAGGTGCTTTGGAAGGTGGAGAGAGGTTTTTCTTCAGTGAATTTGGCTAGCAGAACCCACTTTGAATCCTGGCTCTAGCCAGACCAGAATCAAAGTCAAGCAGGGTTTGAAAGAAACACTTTCATGGAAAGGATTGCCAACACACTTCATGTGCTGACAATCCAGGAAACTGCAAGGAGAAAAACTGCTTTTAGTTCTTTCTTTAGTCCTAATCCTAGGGAAAAAATCTGCACTCTATTAGTCTCTGGCCTACTTTAGATAAGTTAAGCTGGGCAAATTTAAAGACAGAATAAATTGAACTAAAATCAAAGAAAAGCCATGAAAAAAAGCTCTAGGTAAGAAAGAGAAATCAATCATCAGAGTAAATTCACCAACATATTCATATGCCTAGACATCAGCAAAATTTACAAGCCATATTCAGAAACAGGAAGACATGGCTCAGCCAAAGGAACAAATCAAATATCCTGATGAAATATAAGACTTAAGACAACTAATCAATGATAATCACACAAATCTAAGTAAATTCAAAGAATTGTAGGAAAATATGAAGAAAGAGATAAACGATATTAAGAAGACAACTGGGTAAACATAAGGAACAATTTGAAAGTCTGTAAAGAAAAGTAACAGAGCATATGGGAATGAAAAACACAATGGATGAGACTAAAAATACATTAGAGGCACAGCAGATTTGCATTCTTCAAAGGCAGAATTAGTGATATTGAGGACAGTACATCTGAACTGGAAAAGACAGGAGAACAGAAAGAGAAAAGAATGAAAAAATGGAAGAGGCCTCAGGGAATGAAATGACAAAACAAAACACACAATCATATGTGCTATCAGTATGTACCAGAAGGAGAAGAGAATGGAAAATGGGCAGAAAGAACATTTGAGTAAATAATAACTGAACACCTCCCAACCCTTATAAAAGACATAAATATGAATATGCAAGAAGGACAACACAACCTAAACAGAATAAATCTTAATAGACATACTCTGAGACACCTACTAAGAATGACAAATATCAGAGATAAAGGCAGGATTCTGAAAACAACAAGAGAAAATCAGAGTATGACATATAAGGGAACCTCAATATGATTGTTAACCCTCTCATCAGAAACCATGGAGGCAAGTAGAAAGTGGTATGGAGTGTTTAGGTACTGAAAGAGAAAAACTGCCAGCCAAGAATTCTATCTTTCAAAAATTTGGGCAACTGAGCATTGGTGGTGGGGTAATATGTGGGAAAGGGTACATCTGGGGCATGCGTCTTTCGAATATGAATATGTTCATCCTGTTATAGGGTGTTTTCTCAATGGGTGGAGACACACAGAATAAACAAGAAAGTATTAAACTCCCACCTTGGAGAGACTGCTACCTTCTCAAATAGAGGGGTAAAAATCTATCAAGTTATAGGCAGTGCCTAATGAAAGAAAGTAGATCAGCATGTTAACCCTTAATATTAATACATGTAACTATGAAACTTATTCTTCAGATATGGAAACTTAGTGGTTGCCACAGGTTCTGAGGGGAGGGGAAGGGAAGAATTGGTGGAACATAGGCCTTTTTGAGGGCAATGAAATTGTTTTGCACAGTATTACAATGATGGATACAGGTAATTATACATTTTGACAGGACATATAAAAGTATACAGTGCAAAATGTAAACACTAATGTAAACCATTGACCATGGTTAGTAGCTATGCTTCAATATTTGTCGATGAATTGTGACAAAAGTATCATATTCATGTAGGATTTTATTAGCAGGGGAGGATATCTGTGGGGTATATGGGAATCCTCTATATTTTCTATATGACTTTTCTGTAAGCTAAAGCTTCTTGAAAATAAAATGAGGAAAAAAAAGTCCCTGGGGGAACATAAATAAGTAATTGTCAATATACATAAAAGATAGCAAATCTTTCGATGATGAAAAGAACACTGTAATTTTTTTTTTTTAATTCATAAACTAAATTAAATTACAGGTTATTTTATTTTATTTTGGCTTTGTTTTGAGAGAGGTTTTGGATTTCAGAAGGGTTGAAACTGTGGCAGGCAAGGATCACTAGTGTGGGGTGTTAGTGGTAGGGGGATGTATGGAAAGGAGTTCATCTGGGACATGACTCTATGGAATATGAAGGTATTCATGTGGCCATGGGGTGTTGCCTTGGTGGGTGGAGACCCACACAATAACTGATGGAATGATGAATTCCCATCCTGGGGAATCCTGCTACATTCTCTAATAGAGTGGCAAGAATCTCTAGATTATGTGGGCAGTGCCTAGCAAATGAGGACAGACCAATACACCAGGCTCTTGATATTGATGGTTGTACTTAAAACCTTGTACTTGTTAAATTGAACTTAGCCTGGTAATATATACTGCCTAACAGTTACCTCCTGGGAGCTTCCTTGTTGCTCAAAGGTGGCCTCTCTGTAAGGCAAACTCAGCATATAAGCTCACTACCTTCCTCCTGTCATGGGACATGCTGCCGGGGAATGAGCCTCCCTGAAACCAAGGGGTTATTACCAAGCTCCAATTAGTGATGCATTTGGAAAAAGACCTTTATCAAAAGGTGTAAATATTAAATACAAATAAGTTTTTATTGTTAAGAGATTTCAAAGTGAGTCAGGAGTTCATTCCAGAGATTAAGATCATGTACATCTCAAGAGGAACTCATTGACTGCCACAGTAAACAGTGCCTCAAGCAGGGGTGCTCCTGAGGTCTCTATAGACATCTAGACATTATAGGCAAGGTAGACAATGTGAGGAATTTGGCAACCTGTCAGCGGGCCTTACCTTGGAATTTATGACAACCCAAGGCCCCAATGTATCAGAATTAGACTCATTTTTAATTTTCCTACTTATGGTTCTTCTGCCTCTTTAGTTTGAACCTATAATTTGCAATATACCTGTTAAATATATGTCCCAGAGACTTAATTCTATTGGTAATTCTATTCATATGCTGGTTGAGCCTTGAATCTCAGCAGGGTTGCAAACAACACCTACTCTTCAGTTCATTGGACTCACCTAGGACAACTAACAAAAGGATGATGATAGGCAATTTTCATCCCCCCAAAAAACAGAAATTATCTACAACTGTAAGCAAAACAGTTCCATCCATCTGCCCCATGGGATCTAAGCCCACTCTCAACCAGAAGCAGAGTGGGCCTCACCATCCAAAAATTCTAAAGATTGAGGAAAGAACAAATATAACAGGAGAATGCAACTATGAACTCATAGTTATACTAATATTAGACAAAACAGATTTTAAAAAGCAAAACAGATTTAAGGGATGAAGAAAGTCATTATATAATAATAAAAAGGGTCATACACCAACAAGAAATAACTATAATAAATATTTATGCACCTAACATGAATGATGGGTGCCCTGATATATGTAAGGCACACACTCATAAAACTAAAGGGAAAAATAGATGTCTCCACAATAATAACTGGATAGTTTAATACACCATTCTCACTATTGGATAGAACATCTGAACAGATGATAAATAAGGAAAAGAAGAACTTGAATAGGATTATAAAAGAACCAGACCTAACAAACATTTATTGAGTGTTATGCCCCAAAGCATCAGGATAAACATTCTTTACAATCACTCATAGTCATCTCCAGGCTAGACCATATTTTGGAGCACAAGACAAGTCTCAATAAATTTAAAAAGATTGAAGCTATACAAAACCCCATCTCTGATCAAAATGGAAAGAAGCTAGAAGTCAATAATGGAATGGAAAAGTGAAAATTCATAAATAGATGGAAATTAAACAATACACTCTTAAATAATCAGTCAGTCAAAGAAGGGATTGCAATACAATTCAGCAAATATCCCGAGATGAATAAAAATGAGAGCACAAAATATCAAAAATATAGGGCATCAAAAGGCAGTGCTAAGAGGTAAATCTGTAGCCCTCAACACTTACTTTAAAAAAGAAGAAAGAGTTAAAATCAAAGACCTAATAACACATGCAGGAACTAGGAAAAGTAAACTAATCCCAAACAAAGCCAAAGGAAAGAAATAACAAAGATTAGAGCAGAAATAAATGAAATTCCCAACAGAAAGAAACAATAGGGAGAATCAACAAAACCGAAACTTGGTTCTTTGAGATGAACAAAATTGATTAACCCTTAGCTAGAATGACAAAGAAAATAGAAGAGAAGTTGCAAATAAAATAAGAAATGATAGGGGGACATTAATACTGACCCCACAGAAACAAAATTGATCATAAAAGGATACTGTGAACAACTGTACATCAATAAACTAGACAACATAGATGAAATGGACAAATTCCCAGAAACACACACGCAATCTACACTGACCCTAGGAGAAATAGAAGAACTTAACAAACCAATTATAAGTAAGGAGATTGCAACAGTCATTAAAAACCTTGCAAAAGTATTTTATTATATTGGGTGTCTTGTCTTTCTTGGGCTTTTAGTTAGCTAATGAATGAATACATTAGACACATTTAGGTTTTAATTGATATTTTACATATCTTGCATTTTGATTCTTTGGTTCTTTGTTGTTTCTATTAACCCACAGCATTATTTATCCCAGGTATGCAAGGATGGCTCAAGGAAAGAGATCAATGCAATACATCACATTAGTAATTTGAGGAAGAAAAATAACATGGTCCTTTTGATTGATGTGGAAAAGTATTTTGACAAAATCCAACATCCTTTCTAAATGAAAACTCTTCAAAAGATAGGAATAGAAGGAAACATTCTCAAAATGATAAATTGCATATGTGAATAACCCTCAACTAGCATTGTACTCAATGGAGAATGCAAGCTTTCCCACTGAAATTGGAAACAAGACAATGATGCCCACTATCATCACTGTTATTCAATATTTGCTACAAGTTTTAGCTATAACATTTAGAAAAGAAAGAGAAATAAAAGGTAACTTAATAGAAAAGGAAGAAGTAAAACTTTTGCTATTTGCTGATGACAAGGTCCTGTATCTAGAAAATCCTAAAGATCCACAACATAGTTATTAGAACTAATAGACTATGTATTAATCAGCCAAAGGGGTGCTGATTCAAAGTGTCAGAAATCGGTTGGCTTTATTTGGGGTAGAAGCTTACACTTACCAGGCCACAAAGAGGCCTCACCAAAGTCTGTCGCCACATATTGGAGCAAGATGGCTGCCAGTACCTGAAGGGGTTCAGGCTTCCTTTTCCACTTAAGGCTCTGTGGTCCCAGGTTCTTCCAATATAAGCTGTAGACTGGGATAAGTTTCTTCTCTCTCCTAGAGCTCATGAGGCTCAGCTGCTCTGCTCTTGCCACAAGACCAGCTGTAAAGTATCAGGCAAATGGCTCATCTCTCCTCCCAGGACCTCTGCTATGTCTAATGGAGCCTTCTTTATTTCATCACCTATCTGCTTCTCTGTGCATTTACTTCCTGGGGCTCCAGCATTAAACTCCAACTAACTCCTCTGCCATGTAGTTTTTTCTGTGAGTCCCGACCCACCAATGCAAAGTTCTATTGACATGGAAAAATCAAAGACTTAATCAATATTTAATCAAGTAAAAGTGAAACCTCTAGATTTAATAAAATCAAATATGCCCAGAGTAACAGACCAGTTTAAAAACACAATCCAATATATATTTTTGAAGTTCATAAACAATGCAAAACTGCTAAAGACTAGTTCAGGGAAGTGGCAGGATACAAGATTAATATGCAAAAATCATTAGTGTTTCTGTGTACTACTAAAGAGATATCTGAAGATGAAGTCAGGAAAAATACCATTCACAATAGAGGTTAAAAGAATCAATTATTTAGGAATAAACTTAACCAAGGACCCTTAAAGCACTTTTATTTGGAAATCTACAAAACATTGTAAAGAAAACCTAAATAAATGGAAAGATGTTTCATATTCATGGATTGGAGGACTAAATATCATTAAGAGGCCAATTCTACCCATTTATCTACAAATTCAAGGCAATCACCTAAAACCTCAACAGGCTTTTTTAAAAAGAATTGAAAAGATAAATTATCACATTTATTTGAAAGAGAAATAGGCCCTGAATAGCCAAAAATATCTTAAAACTTAAGAATGAAGATGGAGGACTTTCACTTCCTGATTTTAAAGCATATTATTTAGCTACAGTGGTAAAAGCAGCAAGGTACCAGCATAAAGATAGATATGTTGACCAATGGAATAGAATTGAGTGTTCAGAAATAGATCCTCAAATTTGTGGCAAGGTGATTTTTGACTTGGCTCTCAAGCCCACCCAGCTGGGCCAGAATAGTCTATTCAACATATGGTGCAGGGAGATTGGATATACATATCTAAATGAAAGAAGGAGGTCCTCTATCTCACATCTTATACAAAAATTAACTCAAAATGGATCAAAGACCTAAATATAAAAGCTACAACCATAATACTCCTAGAAGAAAAGTAGGGAAACATTTTCAAGATCTTGTGGTAGGTGGTGGTTTCTTAAACCCTACACCCAAAGCACAAGCAACATAAGAAAAAATAGATAAATGGGACCTCCTCAAACTTAAACACTTTTGTGCTTCAAAGGACTTTGTCAAGAATTTGAAAAGGCAGCATACGCAATGAGAGAAAATATTTGGAAACCACATATCTGATAAGTGTATGATATCTATGTTATGTAAAGAGATCATACAAAGCAAGGATAAAAGACAAGCAACCCAATTTATAAAATGGACCAAAAGACTTGAATAGACATTTCTCCAGAGAGGAAACACAAACGGTCAAAAAAGCACATGGTAAAATAGTCAAAATCATTAGCTATTTGGGAAATGCAGATCAAAGCTACACTGAGATATCACATAATTTCACACCTTATGGAATGGCCATTATTACAAAAACAGAAATCTATAAGTGCTGGAGATGATGGGGAGAAATAGAAACACACCTTCACTGTTGGTGGGAATGTCTTCCAGCTTTTGTGGAAGACAGTTTGGCTATTCCTCAAGAAATTAAATATAGAACTGCTGTATGATCCAGCAATCCCATTACTAGAATTATATTCAGAAAAACTGAAAGCAAGGACATGAACTGATATTTGCATACCGATATTCATAGCAGCATTATTCACATTTGCTAACATATGGAAACAACCCAAGTGTTCATCAACTGATGAATGGATAAACAATATGTGGCATATGTATTCAATGGAATACTACTCAGCTGAAAGAACAAATGAAACTGGGATGTACCCTGCATGAACCCTGAGGACATTATGTTGAGTGAAATAAGTCAGATACAAGAGGATAAATATTGTATGGTTTCGCTAATATGAATTAAAATGATGAGTAAACTCATGGAGGTAAATTCTAGTGTATAGGTTACTAGGAAATTGAATGTAGGTTGAGAATGGAAGCTTATGTTTAATATATGTACATTTAAAAATAATATTTATTGTAAACTTGTAGAAATAGAGCTGATGGTAATATATTAAAGTGAGTAAAACTAACACTGCTGATTTATAGATGTGATTGTGGCTGACAGGGTGAGTCTGTGGATACAATATTTCAATTGAAAAGAAGTTGGAGAATAATGTAGGGACAGCATAACATAGTGAATTTGGTGGTAGATTAAGATTGTGGTTAATACTATAAGTATATGAATGTTCTTCCTTTACAAAGTTTTACATATATGGTGATATATGAGAAAATTAAAACTAACATAACTTATGGTAATAAGTTAACGGTAATATTGTAATATTTTGCAGCAATATCTAAGAATATATTATATCAATTCTAAGGGACAAAAATAAGAGACTTAAAAGGTGAATGGGATGTTTCCTTTTGGAGTAATAAAAATGTTATAAAATTGACCTAGGTGATGAGAGCACAACTCTGTGATAAATAAGAGAGCCAATTAGTGTAAAGTTAGAAAGGTTGGTACAAAGTATGGGTCTGTATAGCACATGAATCCTGTGGTGGAAGATGGACTGTGATTAACCGAACAAATATGAGAATATTCTCTCATGAACTGTAATAAGCATATAATACCAATACAGGATATCAATAACCAGGTAGGTTCAGGGAAAATTCACAAAATGAAAGTTATTGGCTATAGTTTGTAGTAATGCTTATTTTTTTCCATTTTAAAAACAATTTATTGAAGTATATCCTTCATACATGAACATATATAAACAATAAGTGTTTAGTAAACATTGTGAACTTACAAAACAAACATGCATAACATCATACAGGGCTCCCATACATCACCCCACCACAAAAACTTTGCATTGTAAAACATTCATTAACAAATTATGAAAGAGCATTGTCAAAGAATTACGACTAACTATAGTCCTTATCTTACTCCTCTATACTTTTTAAAAAAAGATTTATTTATTTATCTATCTATTTTTGTTCATTTTACCCACCTACCCCCTTTTTGCTGTTTTTGTGTCCATACACTGGGCAATTCTCTGAGTCTGTTTCCTGCCCTCTCTTCTCATCCTTCTCCTTCTGTCTTCACAGGGATTCAATTCTTGGAACCTCTGATGTTGGAGAGAGGCCTCTTACCACCTATGCCACCTTGGTTCCTGGTTTTTAGGTGCATCTCATCTTGGCTCTCCCTTGTGTCACTCTGCTGTTACATCATCATCTTGCTGCATGGCTCTGAGAGGCCTCATGGCACATCCATGCTTGGGGCCTGGGGGGCTCACCTCCTTGCAGGGCTGGGTGGTGCACACACACATGGGTCCTGATGGTGCACCTGCTCATGAGGCCTGGTGACACATCCACTCATGGGACCTGGTGGCACACCCACTCACAGGCCCTGATAGCATACCCACACATGGGGCTTGGGGGGCTGACCCACTTGTGGGGCCTGATGGCACACCAGCACATGGTACCTGATGTCCTGCATGCATTCTATATTTTTCTTTTTTTAAATGTTTTTTTACATTACTTTCTTAAAAAAATTTTTTTTAAGTTATTATATTACATAAATGTTACACAAAAAATATAGGGATTCCCATACACCCTACCTCCCACACCTCCCACAACCTCCCACATAAACATCCTTCATTAGTGTTGCACATTAATTGCAATTGATGAACATGGCTTGGGGCTTTGCCATTAATCATGGACCATAGTTCACATTGTAGTACACACACTTTCCCACACAGTTCTGCATGTTATATGATGATATAAAATGGCCTATATCTGTCATTGCAATGTCACTCAGGATAATTCCCAAGTCCTGAAAAAGCCCCTGTATTACAACTGCTTTTCCCTCCCCCTGTGCCCAAAACCTCCAGTGGCAACTGGCTCCACATCAATGTTGTAATTTCTTCCTTTGCTTGAATCACAATATATCTATAGTAGAAAACCTGCAAATCATCTCTAGTCCATAGCTCTTCCCCCCATCATGAGGAGTCGGGGATGGTGATGTCCACTCCACCTCCAATTGAGAAAGGGCTTATATCCCATGGGGAAGATGGATGGGATTATCCTGCCTGCAGCTGCAGACTCTCCATTCCCTGGGATGGCTGTTGTCCATTATCATCTCCCCACCAGTTGTCCTGGGTAAATCTGATGAGCTGTACAGTAAGAGTTGTTGCTCCACCAAGGTTCTGGGCCAGGTTGGCACAAACTCCAGCACCAAGTATAGGTTTGAATAGAGGGGACAGATGAGCCATGGGCAGGGAAGACATAGTTGAGTCCAACTCTGTCAATATCAGGAGCACAAACTCCAAAGTAGGGCTTACTGGCAAGGCACTAAACTCCAGAGCTTTCTGCCCTGACATAGGACCTGGTTGTCTCCAGAGCCCTTAGGATCTCCACTATTTGGGGAGATATCCACTTTAGAATTCTATGAGATCCTACTGAGATGTGCATAATTGTTACCTCTGGGATGAACTCCTGACTCGTTTTGAAGTCTCTTAGTCACATAAACTCATTTGTCTTTACCTTTTCACCCTTTTATTCAAGGTCTTTTTCCAGTTGCATTGCCATTTAGTGCTTGGTAGCAATCCCTCAGCACCAAGGAAGCTCATCCTCGAAAGTCATGTCCCATGCTGGAAGGAAGGTAATGCATTCATATGCTCAGTTTGGCTTAGAGAGAGTCTACATTTGACCTAGAAGGAGGCTCTCATGCGGCACCCCTTAGGCAACCCATAACAATAGGCTAAGTTTCAATCTCAAGAGCAAAGACTCATAAGCCTAGTCATCAATATCAAGGGCCCATCAGTGGATCATCCTCCTTTGCCAGTCACTAC
Organism: Cabassous unicinctus; assembly: GCA_029593785.1. Classification (NCBI taxonomy): domain Eukaryota; kingdom Metazoa; phylum Chordata; class Mammalia; order Cingulata; family Chlamyphoridae; genus Cabassous; species Cabassous unicinctus. Next base: position 10,881 of record JAQZBX010003397.1, read on the forward strand.
CACTGCACTTGGGGGACTGCTACTGCTCCCTTAGAGAATGTGGCAGAGCTCTCCAGGATGGGAATTCAGTATTCTCTCATTTATTGAGTGATTCTCCAACCACTGTGACAATGCCCCATGAATATTTGAACATTTTTATATACCTTATATTTATGCTCAGGTGAACTTTCTCCCATGCATGCCCCATCCTGGATGCTCCACACCAATGATCCTCCCCCACCCAGTTCTAATTCTTTGGTCATCCAAAGCCTCTTCAAAGATGAAGCCATTACAATAACTGAATACATTTAATAGGAAAATTAAATAATAATGATAAGTTTAAATGTAAGATGTAAAATGCATAATTTTTTTTGAAAAATAAAAATAGAATAAAATAAATAGATTGGAATATTAAAAAAATGAAAAGTATATAAAAAAATTTTTTTGACCTTTTGCCTTTCATCACTGCAATATCTGGTGTCCAGTCTGTCCTGTGTCACCTTCCCCCTCTCATTACCTAGTATCTCACTATTTCTCATTTTGTTTTCAGAAAAGTTTTAGGTCACAAAAAAGTCACACACAGAATACAGGAGACTCTCATATATATAAAATCCTCCCCCTTTCCTTCCCCCGATATTAATACCTTTTTTATGTGGATAGTAGCATTGTTATAACTGATATACAAACAGTGAAACATAGTTACTAAATATTGTGAATGGTTTACACTATGGTTCACATTTTAGACAGTACACTTTTATAAATTGTGATGCTATTAACAATGTTCTGTGACCATTACTGTATGGAAATGAAGAACATTTCCACTGACCACTAAATACCCTCTGTTTGATCTATTCTATTTCTCCCACCCCATCCCCCTGATACCCACAACAACCCCCTGGCTTGACTCATTGGATGACAAGATTCATAATTACACACAAGAGGTCTTGACACACTGGTTTGTTCTCCCATATTAGGAACCACCCTTGATCTTGAGAGACTCCTGCTTGTCTATTTCTGAACAAATCAGTCTTTTTATTGCCTCAGTGCTTGAGCAAGTACTTCTAAGACAATGTTAAATATGAGTGGTGATAGTGGACATCCTTGTCTTGTTCCCAACCTTAAAGGGAATGCTTTTAGGATTTCACCATTGAAGATGATGTTAGCTGTGGATTTTTCATATATCCTCTTTATCATGTTCAGAAATTTCCTTCTATTCCTATCTTTTGCAGTGTTTTTATTAGGAATGTGCTGTATTTTGTTGAATGCTTTTCTGCATCTATACAGATGATCATGTGATTTTTTTATTTCAATCTGTTTATGTGGTGTATTACATTGACTGATTTTCTTATGTTGAAACATCCTTGCATACCCAGGATGAAACTCACTTGGTCATGGTGTATAATTCATTTGATATATTGTTGAATGCAATTAGCAAGTGTTTTGTTGAGGATTTTAGCATCTAGGTTCATTAGAGAGATTTTTCTGTACTTTTCCTTTCTTGTGGCATCTTTGTTTGGCTTTGGTATTAGGGTAATGTTGGCATCATAGAATGAGTTAGGCAATGTTCCTTGTGCTTCTATTTTTTTGGAAGAGCTTAAGCAGCATTGGTGTTAGCTCTTTCTAGAATGTTTGGTAGAATTCATCTGTGAAGCCATCTGGTCCTGGGCTCTTCTTAAATGGGAAGATTTTGATGACTGAGTCTATCTCTTTACTTGTAATTGCACTGTTGAGTTCATCAATTTCTTCTTTCCTCAATGTAGGCTGCTTGTGAGTTTCTAGGAATTTGTCCATTTCCTCTAAATTATCATTCACATTGCATATAATTTTTCAAAGTGTCTTCTTATGATACTCTTTATTTCTGTGGGATCAGTAGTGATATCCCCATCCTCATTCCTTTTTTGTGAATTTGCATCTGCTCTCTCTTTTTTGTTGTTAGTCTGGCTAAGGGTTTGTCAATTTTATTGATCTTCTAGAAGAACCAGCTTTTGGTTTTGTTTATCTAGTGCTTTTTAATTTTCTGTTTAATTTAGTTATGCTCTAATCTTTGTTATTTCCTTCTTTCTACATAACTTGGGGTTAGTTTATTGTTGTTCTTCCAATTCCTCCAGGTGTGCAGTTACATCTTCAATTTTAGCTCCTTTTTCTTTTTTGATATATGCATTTATGGCTATGAATTTCCCTCTCAGTATAGCTTTTACTGCATTCCATAGGTTTTGATACATTGTGTTGTCATTTTCACTCATTTCAATGTAGTTACTGATTTCTTTTGAGATTTTCTCTTTGACCCACTGTTTGTCTAAGAGTATGTTGTTTAGCTTCCATATCTTTGTGCCTAATCTGGTTCTCTGTCCCTTAGTGATTTCTAATTTCATCCTTGTGGTCAGAGAAATTACTTTGTATAATCTCAATCTTTCTGAATTCATTGAGATTTGTTCTGTGGCCTAGCATGTGGTCTATCCTGGAACATGATCCATGTACACTCAAGAAGAATGTATTTGGGTGTCATGTCCTGTATATATCTATTAGGTCCAGATCATCTAATGTATTATTCAGAGTCTATGTTTCTTAATTGATTCTCTGTTGAGATGTTCTGTCTAATGGTGATAATGGTGTATTAAAGTCCCCCAATATATTTGCAGAAGTATTTATGTCTCTACTTAGTCTTTTCAGTGTTTGCCTCATGTATTTTGAGGTGCCTTGATTAGGTGCCTAAATGTTTATGATTGTTCTTTCTTCTTGAAAGTTTACCCCTTTTACTAATATAGGTGTCCATCTTTGTCTCTTACAACAGTTTTACATTTAAAGGCTATTTTATCCAATGTTAATATATCTACTCCTGCCCTTTTTTTGGTTGTTATTTGCTTGTAAAATTGTTTTCCAGCCATTCAGTTTCAGCCGCCTTGAATCCCTGGGTATTAGCTGGGTTTCTTGTAAACAGCATATATATGGGTCATATTTCCTTATCCAATATGCCCATCTGTGTTCTCTTGACTAGTGAGTTTAATCCATTAACATTCAGTGTTATTACTCTCAAGGAATTTCTTACATCAGCCATATTTTCTTTGGGTTTATGTATGTTATATATTGTTTTATTTCTCTTTTTGCTTTCTAGTTGTTCTTCCACTCTCCTACAACAACTCTCTCTCTCCTGGTTTTTCCTTTCCACTTGCAGAACTTCCTTTAGTATTTCTTGAAGGACAGTTTCTTTTTGGCATACTCTCTTAATTTCTGTTGATCTGTGAATATTTTGAACTCTCAATTATTTTTTAATGCCAGCTTTGCTGGATAGAGAATTCATGGCTGGAAGTTTTTTTCTTTTAGTACTTTGACTATGTTATACCACTGTCTTCTTGCCTCCATGGTTTCAGATGAGAAATCAGCACTTAATCTTATTGAGCTTCCTTTGTATGTGATGGCTCTCTTTTCTCTTGCTGCCTTGAATATTTTCTCTGTGTCATGATCATTGGACATTTTGATGAGCATATATTTTGGAGAAGGCCTGTTAGGTTTTATACTGTTTGGGGTGCACTGTGCTTCCTGGGCATGTATGTCCAACTCCCTCAATAGGGCTGGGAAGCTTTCAGCCATTATTTCCTCCAACATTCCTTCTTTTCCCTTTCCTTTCTCTTCTGTTTCTGGGATGCCTATAATGCATATGTTTGTGTGTTTTGCGTTGTCATTTAAATCCCTAAGGCCCTGCTGAATTTTTTCTGTCTTTCATCTATCTGTTCTACTATCTGATTTCAGATGTACTGTCTTCCACATCACTAATACTTTTTTCTGCCTGTTCAAATCTGCTGTTATGCGATTCCAGTGTCTTTTGATTTCTTGGATTTTGCCATTCATCACCATCATATCCATTATCTTTTTACATATGTTTACAATTTCTTCAGTTTGTTCTCCCAGTGTCTTCTTAATATCCTTAATCTTTTCCTTCACTTCATTAAGTTGGTCCATGATATTTGTATGGACAGCTTTGATTAGTTGTTTGATGTTTTGCATCTCTTCCTGGTTTTTAATTTCTTCATTGGACTTGTCCATGTCTTCCTGTTTCTTAGTATGGTTTGTAATTTTTTGTTGCCCTCTGGTCATCATTTATCTTGATGAGTTTATTCCGTTGATTAGCTTCTTTCTCTGCTCTAGAGTTTTGTTTAGCTGCTGGTTTTGTGTGTCTGTTAAGTTTTTTCTTAGACAATTTCTACCTCTTGTTCTATTTCCTTGCTGTTTTCTATGTTCTGGATTTATCTTGAGCAATCTATCTGCCTGGCCAGCTCCTTCCAGATTGATGCCCCAAATGGTCCCATTCTGTGGGTTCTCAGAACAGCTCACTCAGGCAGGATCTTGTCCCCAATCAGCTGTCTTTTGTGAGAGAGATGGTGAGCATCCACTTAAACCAATGTCATCTTGCCTTCCCTCAAATCTTTTTTTAATTTTTTACTGGGATGTCCCAGGGATCAATCCCAGTTTCCTCCATATGGGAGATGGATGCCCAGCCATTTGAGCCACATATGCCCCCCTTGGTGTACCTCTTAAGGTGGACCAAATATACCTAGATTTACAGTCATTTCCCATACACAAAGGTCATATAATACATCAGGCTTGGATTATCACCAGCATTCTAAAAACCAGACCTAGGGAGAAAAACTAGGTCTGGTGACACATGCATGGTTTCTAATATAGTGAATATTTAACTTATGCTGATTATCACTAAATCAGGAGAGAAAGGTAGTAATATTCACAAGTTAGTAATGTTTTGATGATATTCTTTCATAGTTTGTACAATTGTTTCACAACAATGCAAGGTGTTGGTGGTGGGGTGATGTATGGGATCTCTTATAAAGATATACATGTTTCTTTTGTAAGTTCACAACTTATACCATACACTTATTGCTTATGGATGTTCATCTATGAATTATAAGCTTCAATTAAAAAAAAAGAGTTAAAAATTACACACCATGATCAAGAAGGGTTTATCCTAAAAATGCCAGTGTGGTTGAACACAAGAAAATCAATTAGTGTAATAAACCACATTAATAAATTGAAGAAGAAAAATCACATGATCCTTTGATTGATGCAGAAAAGGCATTTGTCAAAATATATCATTCTTTCTTGATTAAAAAAAACAAACTCCAAAACATAAGAATAGAAGGAAGCTTTTTCAATATCATAAAGTGCATCTATGAAAAACCCACAGCTAGCATTGTACTCAACAGGGAAAGAATGAAATCTTTCCCACTGAGATCAAGAACAAGACAAGGATACCCACTGCCACCATTGTTTTTCTATATTGTGCTAGAAGTTCTAGCTAGAACAATTCAGCCTATGTAATGAAATAAAAGGCACCAAAATAGAAAAGGAAGAAGTAAATCTTTCACTATTTGCTGATAATATTATCCTATATGTAGAAAATCTCAAAATATTCACAACAAACCTCAGGGAAATAATAGATCCTTTCAGCAAAGTGTGGGATACAAAATTATTACATAAATATCACTAACATTTCTATACATTACTGATGAGCAATCTGAAGAGGAAATGAGAAAAAAATTCAATTTATAATAGCAACTAAAATAATCAAATACTGAGGAATAAATTTAACTAACCACATAAAGGGCCTGTATTTAGAAAATT
>JAQZBX010003397.1:16590-65604 GCA_029593785.1 Cabassous unicinctus
AAAAAAAAAAAAAAAAAAAAAGTCTTAAAAAGAAGGAATAAAGTTGGAGGTGTCTCACTCCCTGACTTTAAAGCATATTACTTAGCTACACTGGTAAAAGAATCATAGTAAGGGCATAAACATAGTTAAATTGACCCCTGGAAACAAATTTAGAACTCAGAAATAGACCCCCAGATCTTTGATTAAGAGAATGTTTTACTCCTAGAAGAAAATGTAGGAAAACATCTTCAAGAGCTTCTGATAGGTAGTACTTGCTTAAACTTTACACCCAAAACACAAACAACAAAAGGGAAAATAGATAAATGGGATCCCTCAATTTTAAACACTTTTGCACCTCAAAGGACTTTGCAAAAAGGGAAAAGGCAGCCAACTAAATGGGAGAAAATATTTTGCAAACACATATCCAATAAGGGCTTAAATCAATGGTATATAAAGACATACTGCAACTCAACAATAAAAAGTTAAATTACTCAATTTAAAAGGGGGGAAATACTTGGAGATTTGTCCAAAGAAGGGATACAAATGGTGAATTAACAGATGAAAATCATTTCAACATCACTGGTGAATAGGGAAATGCAAATCAAATATACAATGAGATACCATTTCACACCTCTTAGTATGGCCACTATTAAAAAGTCAAAAGACCACAAGTGTTGGAGAGAATGTGGAGAGATAGTAATGCTTATTTACTACATTCCTATCAACACTGTTGGTAGGAATGTAGAATGGTACAATCACTGTGGAGAACTGTTTGGCAGTTCCTAAGGAAGTTGAATATAGACTTGCCATGTGACCTGGCAATACCACTACTAAGTATATACCCAGAAGAACTTAGAACAGTGACATGAACAGACATCTGCACAATATTTTACATAGTGACATTGTTCACAATTGTCAAAAGATGGAATCAGCCAAGGTGTCCATCAAATGATGAATGGATAAAAATATTATGGAGTATACACTTGATGGAATATTATGCAGTGTAAGAAGAAATGAAATCATGACGCATTTGACAACATGGATGAACCTGGAGGACATTATGTTGAGTAAAACAAGCCAGACACAAAAGAACAAATACTTGTATGACTGCAATATTATTAATTAAATATATTGTGTAAACTCCTGGATTTTATAATTAGGACATAGGTCACCTGAAAATAGAATGAAGATATATAATGAAAAGTTGAGTGTTAGTCTGTGCAGAATTGGCAAAATGTTGTTTGTAAATCTTTGGAAATTAATAGAAATGGTGAAAGGACATCATACTGTTTGTAACTTGCATTGCTGCTGTATAAGTATGACAGTGGTTGAAAGGGAAAGTCTAAGGACATTCATATTACTAGAAGAAATGTTTAAAAATGTAACATAGGTTGTATAACACAGTGAAACCTCATGTGAAATATGAATATGAGTAATATTGCATGTATGAGTGTTTGTACAAAATAAAATTACAAATTAACTAGAAAGATGAAAACAGAATAGCAGATATGTAAGGCAGGGGAACCATAGAGGGATTGAGAGGTGATGAGCTTTTGTTTGTCTGTTTTTTTATTTTTATTATTATTATTGAAATAATGAAAATGCTCTAATAATGATTGAAGTGATGAATGCACAACTATGCAACTACACTAAATACTGTTGTTTGTACACTTTGGATAGATTTATACTTTATTAATATGTATCAATAAAATTGATTTGTTTTAAAAAAAAAAGAAAAGGTACCTTAACACTCATAAAACCTCACCTGCAAATATCAAACTATGAAAAATATACCCCATAGTTAGTGAAATATGGATCACAGAGAACACAAAGCCTTGGTGGAAGGGTGTAGTTGTGCAGTGGATGGACATAACAGTGGTACAGTAATGCTATTGGGCTGGGTTGTGCTGGTCCATGAGGGGGATAAGGTGGGGAGTGTGGATTAGACTCTCCATGGAACTAGGGTGAGGGTTGGGGACGGGAGCAGGGGATTTATGGGTATTTTTTGAAACTACAATGCTGGAAATGTACTTTTGGCAAATATGGCAGAGGAGAGTTACTGGTTTAAGGTATTGGATTGGGAAGCACATGGGATACATCATTCTTTTTTTTTAATTTATTTATTTGTAAAATGATATATAAATACATATGCATATATGTGCACTTGTTTACATAAATGTTATTTGTTATATATATATACATTTTATAAAGGTGCCTAGATTACCCAAATATTACTCAGAAACTACAGGGATTCCCATGCTCCCCACCACCCACACCCCCAAAAACACCCCACACAACCATTCCCCATCCGGGGACACATCATTCTTGGGGCAGTCTTCTAGGGAGTGTGTAGCATTCATCTTGGCATAGTATGTTATATCAGAGAATGGACACTCACTTAATGATTGGGAAGGTATTGGACTCCCATCATGGGGAGTCCTGCTAATATATCAAATAGAGGGGTGGGATTCTATTGAGCGTATAGGCAGTTCCTAATAGGGGATTACAGGCCAGTATACTAAGCCCTTCAATGTGTTGCAAGTAACTATGAATCTGGTCCTTCAATGAGTTAATTTTGGTGGATACTATGGGTCCTGAGGGGACAGGGAGGGAGGAATAGAATAGATGGAACATGGAATATTTTGGGGGTGATGGAATTGTTCTACATGATCCTGCAAAGATGGACTCAGACCATGTCAAATTTCATCAAAATGTATGTCCAAAACGTAAACTAGAATGTAAGTCATTGTCATGGTTAGTAGCAATGTTTCAATATTTGTACATCAATTATAACAAATGTACCACCAACATGTAAAATGTTATTAATAAGGAAAAGGGGAAAAGGGAGAGGCCATTGGGTAGATGGGAATCACCTATATTCTGTACATGACTTTTCTGTAACCTAAAACTTCATTGAAGACAAAATGAAAAAAATAAGACTTTGGTTAATAAATGGAAGCAAATGTCACTGGACATAAAGGAAAACAGACCTTCCAGTGATGAAAGACAATGTTAATGTTTTTAAAGTTTTATATTTTTATGTTATTTCAAACTTTTAAAAGAGTTTGTATTTTATTCATTATTTAAAAAACTATCATTATTATATCATTTTACTATTAATTGCATTCAGTTATTATGTTGGCTTCAATTTTGAAGAAGTTTTGGATCATGGAAGGTTTACAACTGTGGCAGGGGAGAATGGGGATACATGGGAAGAGGTTCACCTGGGGCACACCTATAAGGCCTATGAATGTGTTCAAGTGTCCTTGGGGCATTTCCCCAGTGGGTGGAGATCTACACAATAACCAAAGAAATATTGAATTCCCATCCTGGAGAGCTCTGCCATATTCTCTAATGGGACAGCAAGAATTCCCTGAGTACAGAGGCAGTGACTATTGAAGGAGAATGTAGTATTGATGGGCCCTTGATTGTGATGACTGCACTTATGGACCTTTACTTTTGAAATTGAAACTTAGCATAGTATTATAGGGTGCCTAAGTGTTACCTCCTGAGATCCTCTGTGTTACTCAAACGTGGCCTCTCTCTGAGCCAAAACTCAGCATATAAATACATTACCTTCCCCTAGCATGGGCCATGACTCCCAGGGATAAGCCTCCCTGGCATTGAGGGATTACTACCAAGAACCAACTAGAAATGCAACTGGAAAAGACCTTGACCAAAAGGGGAAGTTGTAAAGACTAATGAGTTTATATGGCTAAGAGACTTCAAAGTGAGTCAGGAGGTCATTTCAGAGGTTACAGTAATGCACATCTCAGCAGGAACTCATCAACTACCAAAGTAAATATGACCTCAAATAGCAGGGCTCCTGAGGGCTCTGGAGATATCCTGACACTATAGGCAGAGCAGAGAGCTCAGGAGTTTAGCACCCTGCCATTGAGCACTTCTTTGGAATTTACACTACCCAGTGTGATAGAGTAGGACTCAATTGTGTTTTCCCTACACATGGCTCTGCTGCCCCTCTACTTGAGGTTATATTTAGTATTAGAGTTGATAGTTGAATGTCCAATAGACTTAAATTGTTGGGCTGTCCATGTGCCAGTTGGGACCTGAGTCTCAACAGACTTGCAACACATTGGGCTCACCCAGGACAACTAACAAGGAGATGATGACTGACAATGACCATCTCAAGGAATAGAGTCCACAACTGCAAGCAAAAAAGTCCCATCCATCTACCTCATGGGATCTAAGCCCACTCTTAATTAGAGGTGGAGTTGGCATCACCATCACAGAATCCTCAGGATTGAACAATGGACTAGAGTAGAATGACATTGCATTGGCAGATACAGGCCAGTGTATATCTTTTAATAACTTGCAAAAATGTGTGGAACAGAGTGTAAACTACAACATAAACTATAATCATCACTTAGAAGCAATGCTTCAAGATGTGTTCATTAATTGTGGCAAATGTACCACACTGATGGAGGATGTTGTTGATGTGGAAAAATGTGGGAGGGCTAAGGAGCAGGGCATATGGGATTCCCCTATAATTTTTCTGTAACATTTGTGCAACCTAAGTTTCTTTTAAAAAATTTAAAAGTATATTTTAAAAAAAGAAAACATATTACTGTACTCACCTGTAATGGCAAAGTGAGGGCTATGTTCGTACCTTGCTTTAATTTATAAAGGGTCTACAACATGCTGGAGGGATGAGACTAAATGACAAAACATCTGATGGATATAAGAATATGCTCATTAATGTGTGTGTGCTTGAATATGTGATTTTATCAAGACAAGAGGGTGCTAGTTTCATTGAGGGTTCCTTGCTGCATGGTGTCATGTTCCTGGGGTGTGGGGCTCCATAATGCCAGGTTTTTCAGGGTGTGGACTTCTGCACATGTGCTTATACCCTACAACATTGTTTGATGCATCATGATCTTCAGGTTCCTCAGCATGCTGCTGTTTTACAGGCTCTTATAAGTTGATTTTGGGATTTCTGCCTACATCTATCATGCAACCAATCTGTCTCCAGTTATGTTTGCTACAGCCCTTGCCCAAGCTCACTCTCTTCCCCTCCTCCAAATCCAGAGGTGTCTGGATGTGCAAGGTACACTATTTTTGTGAGAAGCCAATTCAGAAGCCTATCACTTCAGATTTTGAAAAGAGTGATTCCAATCACATGAAGGAGAAAATCAACAATCATCCACAGAAGATGGTTGAAGTGTCCTAACAGCTACCATCATTTAGATTACATTTCTGCCTGTAGTTTTCTAGGCTGTAAGTCAGACTAGGCATGGAGGAGGTTGGACTTCAGGAAAGTGAGAGGTGGGCAAATAGCTAAGGATGTTTTATTTCTTTATTCTTTAAAGCTGATCTTTTGTTTGAAAGGGAAATATCATTTAAATTTACAACCTGTTTATAAATGTAAAGTTTTAATTTATCTTTTAGTAATTTTTTTTTGGTAGTCAACATGACTTCTTCAGACAATAATATATCCAAAATGTGACAATGTTTTAGGATAAAAATAAAATATAACTTTTGTGGTGGTTGTGGGTTGTTGCATCTTATGATAAATGGTAATTCATGCAGTACAATTTGATGAAGGAATAACTAAATCACAGAATGTTTACTGCAAGTCTTTTGGTTCAGGTGATATTTTCCCATAAAACTGGGAAAGAAAATTAGACAGCATTTGTTTTCTGTATTGTTGTGAATTTCCAGGACTAAAAGCAATATTATCATCATGATCCAGGTACCACAGGGAATTTGTGGATTTTTCTCAATCAGCCATCAACAAAAATGCTATCAACTTTATACTTTTATATTTGACACTCTCACAGTATCTAACTGCCAAATCATCCCTAAATGCATGTTATAAGGTATGGTAGGCTTCTTTTTTTTCCATCAGTGTTTGTTATAGAACACAGCTATTGAATATACAATAGACTTGAAACAAGCATAATTGTTTTTCATGTAGTGAAATTAAGATATAAAACAATGAAATCTGACAAAATTACAGAACACTTTATGAAGATCTGATTCATCAATTTCAAGAAAATTCTGCTTTTATAGTGGTTAAACCATATGCTTTATTGTGACATATTGATAGCAATTAATGATGTAAAATATTTTTGGACAGAGGCGGTTATTTTTTAATCATAGTCTCAGAATTTACCTGAAAAATATAATGAGGCTTTTGTACCAACAGAACAGAAATTACAAAGACAGTTTCTTCTGCTATTGCAACCATATATTAATGAAGCATATATCAAAAAAGTAGAAAGAATTAAATTCAAAGCAAAGTTTACTAGGAAAAAGATAATTTAGAGGTGCTGAAAATAAGGGAAAAAAGTAGAGATACTGACAGGAGAAAGCTGATGCCACACTACCCTTCCTCATATATATAGCTAGGTCCCAGGCACTAGAATGATAGAGGTTGGGAATGAGAGGAGAAGATAGGCAGGCAGAGATGAGTCTCTTCTTTGTCCTGCATAAGACAATTTGCACTGTCCTCATTCACTAGAAATGTTTTTGTCCTAATACATATGTAAGAGCAAGGAAATTATTCATCATTTTGGATTTTGGGGTGGTAATGATGGTGTACACAAGAAATATGGAGATCAGGTTGTTGGGTATTAAATTGTGCCCCCACTCTCCAGAAGACATGCTCCAGTCACAAACTCAGGTCTTATGAGTAAGAATCCATTTGTAAATAATGCCTTTGAAGATGTCTTTGGTTAAGGTGTGCCTCAACTAAATGAGGGTTGGCCTTAATCCAATATGGCTGAAATCTTTTTAAGAAAAGAGAAGCCATGGGGAGAACCAGAAGCTAGAAGTCATCAGGGACTGGAAGAGAAAGGAGAACAAGCCACCATGTGCATTGCCATGTGATGGAAAAACCAAGGAACCAGGATCTCTCTGAGCTAGCCCTAAAATACCACAGTGTTCAGAGAGAAAGCATCACCTTGCTGATGCCTCAATTTTTTACTTCTGGCTTTGAAATTGTGAGGCAATATTCCCATTGTTTAAACCAATCCATTGTATGATATTTGTTTTAACAGCTAGGAAGCCAGCACACAGGCCTAAATATTATAATGATGGAATATACTACTGCAAAATATTTACAAACATGAAAACACCCTCTTGCTATTTCTATCTCTCTCTTTACTACATACACACACACAGACACACACATTTCTTAACAATTAATTTAGAATGCAATAGAATATATTTCCAATGAGTGTGGTCAGATGATGATATTTCTCTTAAGGCCTAATTATGAAGGAAGAATTTAATGAAATCAGAATGAAAGCCCTAAAGATTTAGTATATGTCTTTAGTTTCATCTTGTAAATACATAATATTACTCATTTGAAAAATAAACATCAATTTCTCAGTCTATATTATACTATAATCAATTGTATTTAAATGTATTAATAAAACATGCTGGACTTCTAAAGTATACAATCAGTGGCATTTGTTGTATTCACAGATTTTGCATTCATCATTTCAACACTAGAGGCTTTTCATTAATCAAAACAAACATACAAACAAACAAAACAACTACCTCTTCGTAGTCACCTCTCAATCTCTCTGTTTCCCCTGCCATACATACCTCCTAATATAATTACATCTTTATATTTTATTTATATTTACATTTTGTGTATAATTTCCATACAACTTATGGAAGATTATTACTATTTTTTATACATTACTGTGTATTTTTGAAGTCACCAGGAATAATGTAATGATTACAATAAGAATCAAACAAAACCAGCTGTTTGTGAATTGATCAACCAGCCATATATTTCAAATACTTTCAAGTTTTATGCCATTCTTGGTGAAAACTTCAAGCTTCTTACATTCCATCAAATGCCTGAGAATTTGATTTAACAAAGAGCGAGTCCGATTTTTCTGCCCTTGTGCTTATGAAGCCACAGACAATATGTAAATTGATGGAAAAGTCTGAGATCCAAAAAAATTTTCTTCACAAAACCAGATGGCAGTCATATATAACTTGTCAGCTCACTTATTTCTCAAACATTGCATTTAAAATCATCTTACCTTCAGTGTATTGGTCTTTTTTCTTAATTTTAATCATTTTGTCTTATTTTTTATTGACACTCAGTTTAAATTTCTATTTCAGAAATTCTGTATTATCTAAGCTATATAATAACAAAACAAAATAAAAAATATGTGTATAGTTGAATTGAAAAGATGTCTTTTAGAGATGGAAGATACATTTTGTTCAGTAGTTTGTAAATTATTTTTAGATGAACAATAGTCTATTCAAAGAAAATTTTGTGTGGATCACTTTGGTTTGAAGATGATATGGAAATCTGAAGTCTCATCCATCAGTTCTGCCTAAGGCTGTTTTAGTATTTGCTCTCAGGGCAGGAAACTCATGAGACCACAGAGGCAGGGAAGGTGATGTAAATGAGTGACTCTATTAGGGACAATGTAATTCAAAGTTGTAGGAATTAGATAATCAAGAGCACATTGATCATTTAAAGGGGGAGGCTGTTATCCCATCGAGTGGTTGAACTTAGGGATTTGTGCCTATTTTGCCAATCCTCTCTTTTTACAAGAGTGCAAAAATTGTTTTTTCTTTTCTCCTTTAATTCTTTTTTAATATACTAAATTATAAAGTTGGCAGCTAATTCAAACAATTTAAAATTCATGCCAATGTTGATGAGATGAAAAAACCACATGACATAACTATCAGTTGGCAACATCTACTCATGAAGTTTTAGAGATGAGGGAATAGGAGTTCAGAAATCTTCATGACTTCAGTAAGGCTGGCATATGCTCTCTGTCCTCAATGCCCAAAAGCACTTTCACTGAAAGAGTAACTTATTTGAAAAGAGGGAGCAGTTAAGAGCTTGAACTGTGTGATTAGGCAGATATGGCCTAGAATCTCAACTCTGGGCTCTATTGTGTCTCTGCTTCCTCATTGGTAACATATTGGTAACATAAATGCCCTCATTTTGAGGATGAAATGGGTAATTAATGGAAATAACTAAGTCCAGCCCTGGCTTACAGTAACTAGTCAATAAATGGAACTATTTTTAAATTATAGATAGGAATGAGTTAATGAGAAAAGTGAAAATACAAACTTAATCAGCTTCATTGGCTAAGTGTTACTATGCACATATAGGCTTTTATTTTTCCAAGCCTAAAGAATATACTATTCAAAAACATACTACACAAATCAGAATATGTGCTGAAGTGTGCTATTTTGCAATTAAAGAAACATACAAAAATAATCTAAATTTATGTGAGCTTTCCAAGAAGGCCTGGGATAAGGCTGTGTAGCTGTCCACATAATTTGCCTTGGAATTTTGTGTACACAAAAGTCATACCTAGAAGGCCCTCTGGTGGGTAATATTGGGACATTAAATATCTCCACATCACCATTAAGGTTTTAACACTTGCTTAATCTGGAAGAGGAAAACACTGAAGTTCAAAATGAACCAAAAGAGGAATATGGTACAGCACTACAGGATGTAAAATGGATTTGAGGAAGCACGGGGCTTTTTATAAATTATTTCATGTTGAGCAGCTTCTCTAAGATAAACTTTCAAAAAAATGAAGTCCACAAATTGACCTTTTTTCCCTTCTCACTACTAAAAAATCCCCTAGTTTTGCCTAAAAGTACTATTACTATTACTGGTTTGTGTTATATTAATTACTATTAGTGAATATTGCTTATATTAACTACTATTAGTTAATATTGATTGACTGTCATTATATTATTTTAATTTTATATTTGGAAATTTAACTTCAAGAAAATTTTAAAACACAATGCATGGTTCATTCTTTTTGTAGTTTTTTGAAAAACATTTTCTGAACAGGATTTTATGTTTTTATGAAACCTTTAGTAGCATTCTGTGATATTAAATAAAGCAAGAATATCTGGCAGTACCCTTGGTGTCTCCTGTTAGGTCTTTATCTAAATTATCTCTGGTAGGTTTCTCACTATTCTGATTTTTTATTAATGGTGTTTTAATTCCTCTCCTTATCCCATTTTCTTCCCACATTGAACACCTACTATTTTTGCAGCTCCATCCATTCTCAATATCTATCTTTTAGACCTACCCACTGAACCAAAAATGTGAACCTGTAGGCTTGATGTTTTTCCTGTTTCATATTTACATAATCAATATCTGCATCCAACATATCAAAGACAAAATTCAGAATATCCACATAGCATACTCAATTGTCCATGATCTGGGCTGTGTTTAACTTCACAGCCTCTTCAAATTACACTTCCTGCTTCATATTTATATATCCCATAATCATGATCAGGATTACTCAAGTGAGTCCACAGACTCCATGATAACACTTATAAACCATCCCCTGACCACTAGTAGACTGTAACAATTGTAATTACATTACCAACAGAGCCTCATGAGTTTCTTTCTTGTATATCCATACGCATTCATTTCTCTTGCATAAATAAGAATGTAATGACTGTTTCATATGGGAATTACATATCTTACATTTTATGAAATTAACAAAGCTTTTTCCAAAATGAGTGTAACAAATGCTCAGCAGCAGCATAATAATCTTCCAGGTGCTCAATAAATCCACCAACATTAGTTATGGTCAAACTTTTAAAATCTTATACACCAAATGATTATATCTCATTGTGGGTAAAAGTTGCATTGTCCTAATTACAAATGATGCTGACCATATTTTTCATGTGCATTTAGCCAATAATATATTTCTTATATTTAAATAGGAAAATATATCGGTCAATTAATATCTATTTCAGTGATATAGTTCTCATAGTTAATATAACATCTTTTGAACCCATTATTTTGCATATTTTTAAATGTGCAAATACTACGTTTCTTTTAGAATGCCAAAGTTCTTTGTAGAAAATTTAAAAATATTACAAACAATGATGAATACATTCAAGAAATGCATTTACATACTTATACACAGGGATGTATGAAAGCATACGGTAAAGTAGAATTACAAGGGTGTTTTTGACTCCCCAAGTGGGACTTGGTGTTTAGCCTTACACATATTAAAACAATATCTGAGAGCTTGTTTGGAGGTTCTAGCAGTGGATTACAGCTACTCCTATACTCTTGACAGAAGAATGGTCCTCCACTAGTAGGGAAGGTTGCCCTCTTCAATTGAGCATGCAGCTTCAGGAGGGATTCACATGGAATGATGAGGGAGGAAGGGGACACCCATCTAGCCAGCCAGATCAGATGAACAAACACTGGTGATCAATGGGGTGACAGATGTGGCAGCCAGATTACCCTTACATCTATTCCTAAATTATTATATAAATTACTCAACATGCATGGGTTTTTTTCCCATTTTATATTATGGCAAGGAGAAGAAATAATTTGAATTCAGGATTGGTAGACATACATTTTATTCTTTCTATTTTTAAGTGATGTTCATACATAAGCCTTGAAGGAGACACTTTCTCATAACCATCAAAACTTTTTGCATGCTGTCTTGCTGTCCACCTTATTTTGGTTAAGCAGTTTTCCTCCACATCCATTTTGGTTTAGATAATAAACAGTTCAACACCCCCATGGCTTATACTCCCTAGAGTTTAAACTCAGATCCGTGGCCACCACCCACATCACCCACATGCCTCATCCAGAACCAACAGCTGACAATGATAAGCTAACCATCCCCATGACCCACAGATTGACAGTCCCTTTCCCTTTATAGGGACCTTTGTATTAAATGACAAACCATTGCCATCTGTAGGAAATCTATTAAGCCTCACCCTGAATAATAAAGGACAAGCTCATGGGTCTCTTTTACTCTGATCCTGTGCTCCCTACTTGCTGGTTGAGCCAAGGAAGTCTATTGTGTTTATTGTGGTACCTCAGGGCACCCCTTTCTCTCTGGAACATGTGAGTAACAAATTACCTTTTCTCGTGCATTATGATCTCAGTTTCACATTGTGTTGCATATGACCTCCACTGTGAAACAAATTTAAAATCCAACTTAACTGATTCAAAACAAAAATCACGTTCAATGTCTTAGTAAGGCTTCAAACACTTTTATTATTGTCATCTCATGCATCATGAAATGAAATATCATATTGTACTCCAAAGATGTATGCAAGGGAAAAACATGTGATATAGACCCCTAATTCAACAACAAATAGTTAATCATTCAGCTTTGGATATCCAAGAGACAATTGTTGGGTATGCATCAATGAAAACTTGACCCACAGAAAATGTATGGTTTGCTGCTGTCTGCCTATACTTGATCTTCCTTTTTATGTGAAGAAGGAAAATGATGGCACTTGGGTCATATCATTTCTTCCATTTTACAGATAATAGTTTTTCTCCTGAGCCTTAAGCTGTAGGGTGATATAGACTGTACCAACCCAAATCCAGACCCTAAACAACCATGGAGTTAGAGGAAGAATATGAGAGTAATATTTAGTTTCCAGGCATTCATTAATTCATTCTCAAACATCATTGGAAGTCCCACATAGGGCATAGGGTATAGAAGACGAAAGGGAATTTAGGCCCATCAGGATGAGTTTGAAGAATGCTGAGATCATCAAGGTAATCAACTTGCTACTCTAAGGGCTACTGTGGTTCCTAAAAGACCCATAGCTTTGGGTAGATTGTCATATCCCCCCTTTAGAGTATGTCATTATGCAGATATGGGCAAGCAGTCCACATTAGAACTGCCATTGTTGGGTCCTTGGTGTGCCAAGCACTGCTCTCAGTGCTTCATGTTTATTAACCTCTGTGTTCCTCACCACACTCTCTGAGGTAAGGGGCAGAACTACTACCATTATACATGGAAGAAAAAGTGGAAACACCATGTAGCGTTTATTGAACTGAGATATGATGTGAAACAGAAGAATGGGTGGAGAGGATATGATCCTGGGGGCAATGGCAGGGATCACAAGTGCTGTGGAAAGTGTCTTCATAATTCCTAAAATGCTAATAAGTCCCTTGTGCCCCCTTTTGGCAGTTCAGGATCAGAATGACAGCCAACTCAATGGAAACAAAGAGTGAACCAGAATGTGGATGCCAAAATATCAGTTGGAAGTCAAATTGAAGGAACTTATTGATGCTTTTAATGTAAATATTCCTTTAAAAATTTTTAGGAATAAAAGGAATACTTTTTAAGTATATGAAGACAATCAGTGAAAGAATTGCTTATAGTTCAAAAGTCCTCAAAACAAAAGCAGTCATTTTACAGTGTGAAAATACACAATTTGAAAGTGTGATTCAAAAGCATCAACTGAAAATCTGTTTACTGCCTAAAGAGCATCAATAATATGAATTGTAACTTCACAGAAAATCAATGCAGAAGAAACAAGTACATCTTAGAATTAGAGGAGACAATTGCTAAAGTTTATGAAAACAAGTGTGTACACAACAAAAGTGAGACTCTTACAGGAAAAGAATCAAACACCTGGAGAAAAAAATGGAAAGCACCATTTCCTTCAAACAAGGCAAATTAGCTCCCATAAGAAAAGGCTAAAGAAAGTTGGTTGGTAGTTGTGTTAGCTGGATTAAGCTCAAAGATGTAAGAAAAGAAAATAGTCACAACAGGAAAAACTGATGGCATTAGAGTTTGCAATCCAACATTTTCCAAATGGTTCCTGTGTGCCTATTCTCACATTCAGCTCAGGGCAACACCCCAAGAGATTTGGGACATCCTCATGATCATCAGGTCCCAGGGAATTAGGAAAGTTCAACTCTGATGCTAAAAAACCTAAAGTAACGTGCAAGTATGAGTCGGGTTTAGAGCTAAACCCTTAATGAGCTGAGCAGGTTATCTGATGTGTTTCATCTCTTTAAAAAATTCTGATGATTTTTTAGTTAAACTTATTAATTGACACTCCTCTTATTATTGTTGAATTTTATAGAACATTAATTCCTAAGATAGTTTCCAGAATATGGTATAATTCTTATGAATATTTCATTTTTATCTAACAGACCATCTAGAGTCAAATCTTGGAATTATGGTACTTTAACTTGATTGATTGGTACACTTTTACTTAAATCACACTTGAAGGTTGACATGCTAAGTGGAACACATTGAAATATTAAAGAACATTTCTATATGGCATGAGGTGTGATATGAAATATATAAGATTTGCCTCAATATGTAAATTAATTTGCCTCAGTAAGTGTTAATTTGTGTTTCAGTGTCTTTGTGTTGTTTTAAAAACTGACTGACTGACTAACCTAGTGTATTCAAGCAGTACCATGCTTTAACCCACCCTGCACACCTATGTGTTTCTGGGTATAATCCTGACACAGTTTGTAGTAGCAAAGTTGTATGCTCATTTCCCTGGTGATGATCCTTCTTACTGGATGTGAACTTCTTCCCTCTGTAGTCTGGAAGACTGACCCTGAATACAGAAAACACAGAACTCCCCCTTCCCTAGGAGCATTTCCCTCATTTGTATAGTGTCACAAAAGGTGAGCAGGCACCAAGGGAAGGGGGCATCAGCAAAAAACCTGACAGGGTTTGAATGTAAAAATGTAGAAGAAATCAGTCAGAACTGGTAATGTCTTCCTATTTATGGGTTTTTCCTGTGGAGAAAGTGTGTCACAGTTCAATCCAAGCATCCTGGGTGGTGGAAATTCTCTACTAGTTGTGAGTCAGTGATCCAGGATCCTTCTATTCCGTGGAAATGACATAGTTGGCCATGGCTGCATCTCTCCCAAAGTGACCCAGAGAATGGACACCAAACCATCTATTCTTCTTCAGAGGTGGGGTTGCCTCTTAAGAAGAAGTGGCTCATAGATTTTCTCTGGT
Organism: Cabassous unicinctus; assembly: GCA_029593785.1. Classification (NCBI taxonomy): domain Eukaryota; kingdom Metazoa; phylum Chordata; class Mammalia; order Cingulata; family Chlamyphoridae; genus Cabassous; species Cabassous unicinctus. The sequence goes on from JAQZBX010003397.1 coordinate 31,305, forward strand.
AGTCTCAGTCCCAAAATCTTCTTGTCCATCATCTGAGATGTGTCATAAGGAATTCCATTGCTGAGTCTTTGCCTGAGGGAAAATGAGAGTAACATCAGCAGAGGCTGTTCTGTAGTGCTGTGTGTGCCAGTGTCCAGGCCACAGGTTTGCCTGTAGATGTGGAGTATGAAATTTGGGTTAGGCATAGTACAGGAAGCAGTCACCCACATGAATAAGCATATTTATTCCTTTGTTGTAGCATTCATTTGTAGTTTGTGAAGGAAGTTGCCACTGAAAAGTTTATAGCCTATTGTAAATATATATCCCTTATATTTTCTATGTGACTTTTCTGTAACCTAATGCTTTTTTGAAGATACAGCAAAAAATTAAGACACTGGGGAAACATATGGAAGAATTAGTCACTGTACATAAAAAATAACAGATCTTACGGTGATGACAGGCACACCGAAAAAAAATCTTTATTTTACTTTATTTTACTTTTGCTTCTTATTTTTGTATTTTATTTATTATTTATTACTACTATTTGATTATTTTTACTTATATATATATTTTTTGGCTTGTTTTGGGGGAAGTTTTGGAACACAGAAGGGTCACAACTGTGGGAGGGGAGGATCACTGGTGTGGGGTGTCAGTGATGGGGGTGTGTGTGGGGAGGGGTACACCTGAGGCATGTCTCTATGGCATACAAATATGTTCAAGTGGTCATGGAGATGTGTCTCTTTGGGTTGAGACCCACACAATAAGTGAAAGAATAGTGGATTCCCATCCTGGGAAGTCCTGCTATATTCTCTAATAAAGCAGCAAGAATCCCCTGAGTACACAGGCATTGCCTAGCAAAGGAGGACAAACCATTACACCAGACTCTTGATATTGATGGTTATACATAAGAGCCTTTTCTTGTGAAATTGAAACTTGGCCTATTATTATATATTGCCTAAAAGTTATACCCTAAAAGCCTCCTTGTCACAAAATGTGGACTCTGTTTAAGCCAAACTCAGCATAAAAACACATTCCATTCCCATGGCATGAGAATTGACTCCTTGGGATAAGCCTCCATGGCACCAAGGGATTAATACCAATCATGAACTAGCCATGCATCTGGAAAAAGACTTTGACCAAAAGCAGGAAATGTTAAATACATATGAAGTTTTATGGCTAAGAGATTTCAAAGTGAATCTGGAGGTCATTCAAGAGGTTATGTTTATGCACACCTCAGCAGGATCTCATTTTTTTAATTCAGTAAACATTGTCTCAAATAACAGGGCTCCTGAGGGCTCTAGAGACATCTAGACACTATAGGCAGAGCAGACAATCTCAGGAATTCAGCACTCTGTCATTGGACCTTACTTTATATGTTCCACAATGTAACAGAGTTAGACTCATTTATAATTTTCCTACACATGCCTCTTCTGCCCCTTTTATTTGAATCTATAATTAGCACTATACTCATTAAATATATGTCCCAGAGACTTAAATTTATTGGCTGTTCATATGCTGGTTGACCCCTGAATCTCAGCTGAATTGCAACACCTACTCTCCAGTTCACTGGACTAGCCCAGGACAGCTAACAAAAGCATGATGATGGACAAAACTCACCCCCAAAATAGAGAGTATCTACAACTGCAAGCAAGAAAGTTCCATACTTCTTCCCCATTGAATCTAAGCCCCCTTTCAATCAGGAACAATGTAGATATCACAATCCACATATACTCAAATCTGAGGAATGAACAAAGCTAAAAGGGGAATGCAACTATGGTCTAAAGTAGACTTATGATTCTAGCAATGGAAGAACTTGTATCATTGATATAAAGGCAGTGGCCACCAGAGTTCTGAGGGGAGGGAGAGGGAAGAATAGGTGTAACATGGAGCATTTGGGAACATTGGAATTGTACTACATGACATTGCAATGATGGATATAGGCCATCATACATTTGTCAAAACTTATAAAATAGTGTGGTGCAAAGTGGAAACTATAATGTAAATTATAGTCCATGTTCAGTAACAATGCTTTAATATGTGTTCATCAATTATTACAAATTTGCCACAATAATGAGGGATGATGTTAATGGGGCAAAGTGTGGGATATGGAGGACATGGGGTATATGGGAATCTACTTTAATTTTTTCAATTGGCTTAGCTATATTGATACATATTAATAAAACATACAATCTATCCAAAGTGTACAATAAATGGTATTTTGTATAATCACATAGTTGTGTACTCATCCATTCAAGCATTATTAGAGTATTTTCATTATTTAAATATTAATAGTAATAATAAGTAAAAAAAAAATCTCTATCACTTAATATTCACCTCTCAATCTCTCTAAGCTTCCCCTGCCATACATAGCTGCCATTTCATTTCCATCTTTCTAATTTATTTTGTAAATTCATATTTTTCTTTTCTTAAACATTTTTCAATTTTATTGATACATATTAATACAGCATAAATCCATCCAAAGATTACAATCAATGGTATTCAATGTAATCACATATTTGTGCATTCATCACCCCAATCACTCCCAGAGCACTTTCATTATTCCAATAATAATTATAAACAAAAAACAAACAAACAAAGAGAACTCATCACCTCTACATCTCTCTATGCCTCATATGGCATACAGAGCTGCTGTTCTATTTCCTTCTCCCTAGTATATTTGTATTTATACTTTGTAAAAACAGTCATATATGCAGTATCACCCATATTTGCGTTTTACATGAGGTTTTACTATCTTATAAAGTCCTATGTTACAGTTTTTAGCTTTCCTTCTAGTGATAGACATGACCTTAGACTTCCCTTTGCATCCACTATCATATCCATGCAAAAACACTGCTATATACAAACACCATGATATGCTTTAACTATTTCTATTAATTTCCAAAGATTTACAAACAACTTTTTAAAAAATTCTGCACAGTTTGGCACTCAGCTTGCCATTCTCTGCCCTCCTTTTATTTTCTGGTGATCTATATTCTAATTATTAAATCCACATTTACATAGCATGTTTAGTTCATAACAGCACAATCATACAGTATTTGTCCTTTTGTGTCTGGCTTGCTTCACTCAACATATTGTCCTTGAGGCACAGCCATGTTGTCAAATGATTCATGACTTCATTTCTTCTTACTGATGCATAATATTCCATTGTGTGTATGCAGCACAATTTGTTTATCCATTCAGCAGTTGATTGACACCTGGGTTGTTTCCAACTTTTGGCAATCATAAATAATGCTGCCATGAACATCAGTGTGCAGATGTCTGTTCATGGCTCTGCTCTCAGTTCTTCTGGGTATATACCTAGTAATGGTATTGCTGAGTCACATAGCAAGTCTATACTCAACTGTCAAAGAGTCCTCCACAGTGGCTGTACCATTCTACATTCCCAAAAACAGTGAATAAGCATTCCTATCTGTCCATATCCTCTCTAACATTTACACTTTTCCAACTTTTTTATAGCAGCCAGTCTAATAGGTGTGAAATGTTATCTCATTGTAGTTTTTTTTAATAATCTTTTATATTTTTAAAAAGATACTTAGATTACATAAGTGTTACACAAAAATTATAGGGATTCCCATATGCCCCACCTCCCACACCTCCCACAACCTCCCACATAAACATCCTTTATTAGTGTGGCACATCACCTGCAATATCTATACACATCTTGGGGCTTTGCCAGAAAGCATGAACCATAGTTCACATTGTAGACCACACTCTCTCCCATACAGCTCTGCATGTTATATTATGATATAAAATGGCTTATATCTGTCAAGGCAATGTTACTCAGGATAATTCCCAAGTCCTGAAAAAGCCCCTGTATTACAACTGCTTTCCCTCTCCCTGCCCCCAAAGCATTCAGTGGCCACTAGTTCCACATTAATGTTGTAATTACTTCCATTACATGAATAACAATATATATATAACAGAATACCAGTGATTCCACTCTAGTCTATAGCTCTTCCCCCAATCCTGAGGGTCTGCGATGGTGATGTCCACTCCACGTCCAAGTGAGATGGGTCTTATATCCCATAGATAAGATGGATGGGATTAACCTGCCTGCAGCTGAAGACTCTCTCCATTCCCTGGGTTGACCATTGTCCATCATCATCACCCCACCTCTTGTCTTGGGTGAGTTCATTGAGCTGTAGAGTAGGAGTTGAAACTCCACCAAGATTTCAGGCACAGCTGGCACATAGACAGCCCAAAGACGCCAATCTCTGGAAATACACTTACAATCCCTGGCCCCACATATAGGTTTGAATAGAAGGGATAGATGGATCATGTGCATGGAAGACATATTTGGGTCCAATTCTGTCACTCTCAGGAGCAAGGATTCCAAAGTAGGAGCCACTGCTAAGACACCAAACTCTGAGGCTATCTGCACTGATATAGGACCTGGTTGTCTCCAGAGCCCTCAGGAGACCCTCTGTTTGGGGTGATATCCACATTGGAAACCTATGAGGTCCTATTGAGATATGCATAAGCTTTACCTCTGGGATGACCTCCCAACTCACTTTGATGTCTCTTAGCCATATAATCTTATTTGTCTTTACCTTTTCCCCCTTTTGTTTGAAGTATTTTTTCAGACATATTGCCTGCTGGCACTTGTTAGTAATCCCTTGCTGCCAGGGAGGCTCATCCCCGAGAGTCATATCCCACTCTGGGAGGAAGGTAATGCATTCATATCCTGAGTTTAGCTTAGAGAGAAGCTACATTTGAACAACAAGGAAGCTCTTAGGAGGCAACACTTAGGCACCCCTTAACAATAGGCTAAGTTTTAATTTCAAGAGCAAACACTCATAAGGCTAGTCATCAATAACAAGAGCCCATCAGTGGATCATCCTCCTTTGCCAGACACTGCCCCTGCACTTGGGGGACTGTTGCTACTCCCTTGAAGAATATGGCAGAGCTCTCCAGGATGGGAATTCAGTATTCTCTCATTTATTGAGTGGTTCTCCACCCACTGAGACCATTCCTCATGAGCATTTGAACAATTTTATATACTTATTATGTATATTCAGGTGAACTTCTTCCCATGCACCCCCATCCCTGATACCTCCCACCAATGATCCTCTCCTGCCCCAGTTGTAACCCTTCTGTGATCCAAAACTTGTTTAAAAATGAAGCCAATACAATAGCCAAATTCAATTAATAGGAAAATGAAATAATAATGATGTTTAAATGTGAGAAATAAAATAGATGAAAACTTAAAAAAAAAACTAAAAGTAAAATTAAATTAAAGGATTGGGTTATTCAAAGAATGAGAAAAAAGTTTTTAATTAAAAAAAATTTTTTTTACATTTTGCCTTTTATCACTGCAATATCTGTTGTCCAGTCTGTACCATGACACCTTCCCCCTCTCACTCCCCAGTGTCTATTTTTCTATTAATTTTCAAAGAAGTTTTAGGTCACTGCAAGGTCATACACAAAATACAAGACATTCTCATATACCCAAACTCCTTCCCCTTTCATCACCCCATATTAAAACCTTTTTTTCTGTGGATGGTAGCATTCATTGTAGTTTTGATTTGCATTTCCTTAATCAGTAGTGATGTTGAACATTTTTTCATGTGTTTCTTTGCCGTATGTGTTTCCTCTTTGGACAATAATCTTTACTGGCATAAAGACAGACATATTGACCAACGGAACCAAATCAAGAACTCAGAATTAGACTCTCACATCTACAGTCAAGTGATTTTTGACAAGGCAATCAAGCCCTCCCAGCTGGACCAGAACATTCTATTCAACAAATGGTGCGGGGAGAATTGAATATTCATATCAAAAGAAAGAAAGAAGACCCTTATCTCACACCTTATTCAAAAATTAAGTCAGAGTGGATCAAGGACCTAAATATAAAAGTGACAGCCCTAAAACTTCTAAGAGAAAATGGAGGAAACATAAAGATTTTATGGTTGGTCATAGTTTCTTGAAACTTACACCCAAAGCACAACTGACAAAAGAAAAAATAGATAATTGGGACTGCCTCAAAATTAAACACTTTTGCACCTCAAAGGACTTTGTCAGAAGGGTGAAAAGGCAGCCAATTCAATGGTGGAAAATATTTGGCAATCACATATTCAATAAAGGTATATCTATGATATACAAAGAGATCATGCAACTCAACATTAAAAAGACAAACTACTTAATTAAAAAATGGGCAAAAGACTTGAAAAGAAAATTGTCCCCTTTATTTTTGATTTAGCATTTTTTTAAATGTAAGGCTTCTTTAAAAATAAAAAACAATCTAAAAGTAAATCATTGAACTGTGTGGGAGAAGAAAGTATTGGTGGTTTAAAAAACCTTGAGTCTTCCCTCTTTATACAAAAGAAATTCTTCCACTCTTCTAGCATAAAATTGAAATATAAAATTTTATAAGGGTAGAAAGAAAATATGGTATAAATCCCTAGGTAGTAGGATGTTGTGACAGTTAAATGGGATAGTGAATGGAAAGTACTTAACACTGTCCCTATCATAGAGTACTGATTGATTGAGTAATCAGCACTATAGCAAGTTTTAGATTGTAGTGAAAATGTTCATGTGAGTTAGTGAGAAAAAAATGTTTTAGCCAGCTTTATGGGGTAAGAGTAACTATGCACATGTATATAGATTGTCTTTCTTTGTCTATAGAACCAATTCTTCCAAAATATTACATAAATTTGAAATATGTAACTCATATGTGTTCTTGGCAATCATAACAAAATGCCTGGTTAATTTTTGTTAACATGATAGACTGTTGTAAAAATTGTAGACATTACAAATGATACTTTTCTCATACTAAAACTATCTCATTTCCTTTTGGCTGGAGATGGAGTACTGACAAATACAGCAGTGCTCCAATTACAAAACTCTTCTTGTTCCTCATCTGAAAGTTCTGCTTTATCAGGGTACTTACTGATTTGGACTTGAAAATTCCAATTTTTATTTTGTGGCAATTAGTTTGTAAAATTTGTTCCTGATTTTTAACTCATAGCTTCAAATATCTGCATTCATGGAGAGGTTGTGTGATGGAAAATCCCTCCATGGATAAAATATAACAGAATATTGGGTGATATTTTGGTGGTTTCCATTTTTCTGGGATGTTTGATTATCAAGCACTGGTGTTTGATAGCTGATGATATTGTCTTTCTAATATGAATAGGATGCAGGTTTCTGTTCATCTTTTGCCCTGTACAGGGAATTGGCAGATGCCCTGTGCCTAAAAAGCTGCTGTGAATTTAGGGGTCATTTCAACACACTTTCTTTCTCTGCAATCTTTTCCTTTCAAGTCCAGATTACCTTAGTTGTTCTGTGATGCCTTCAAACAGCTATTTATTTCAACTTTTGTAGTTGCTCTTGGAAGGAAGATTAGTTTACCATAAACTAAACAATATAGTCAAAGACAGAAGTCATGAAATTCTTAATACAAAGCATTCAATATATAGAGATTGATATTGATAATAATATATAAATAGTTATAAAATAGAGTTAGATATATAATAGAGAAGTATAGATATAACTAAAGGTATAGCAATGTGTATAGATATAGACATGGATACATAGATATAGTTGTATATTCTTTGCATTGAGGAAATAAGGAGTTTGTGATTTCAGTAGTCCCTTCCCTAATACTCTTCCTCCATTCAATGAAGACAGCGCATTCTTGGGGTGCAGGTTCTAATTTTGGACTTGTCTGTTAATAATGCTGTATTATTGTTTTTCTGGCCAATGTTTTTGACTGCTACTGGGAACTCATGTCTATTTATCAATTCTAACACAAAGGCAACATCTTCAATTAGGAATTTTTGCACAACTAAAATAAATATGACTTTCAGAATAGTCTTCACACAATTCCTGATGTTCAGTTTTCTCCCAACATTCTTCATGGTAATATCTTCCCCAGAGTTGTTATACCCAACTGTGTGCCCCAATTCTCATTGGTCCTATGAAATCTCAGTCTCTCATAGGGCCCAAATTTTACAGGCATACCTCAGAGATTGTGCAGCTTTGGTTCCAGATCACACAATAGAGCAAATATCACAATAAAGTAAGTCAGAAGAATTTCTTAATTTCCCAGTGTTTATAAACATTATTTTCATACTATACTGTGGTCTATGATATATACAATAGCATTATGTATAAAAATATGCATACCTTTATTAAAAATGCTTTATTGCTAAAAAATGCTAACCATCATCTAAGCCTTCAGTGAGGCATCATCTTTAGGCTGGTGAAGGTCTTGCCTCAATGTTGATGGCTGCTGACCCATCAGGATTGTGGTTGCTAAAGGTTTGGGTGGCTGTGGCAATTTCTTAAATAAAGAAAATTAAGTTTGCTGCATCAATTGATACTTCCTTTCACAAAAGATTTCTCTGTGTCATGTGATGTTATTTTAAAACATTTTACCCACCATAGAAGTTCTTTCCATTTGGGAGTTAATTCTTAGAATCCCTGCTGCTGCTTCATCAACTAAGTTGATGTAATATTCTAGGTCATTTGGTATCATTTCAACAATGTTTATAGCATCTTCACTAGGAGCAGATCCCATCTCAAGAAAGTACTTTCTTTGCTAATCCCTAAGATAAACTCCACATCAGTTGAAGTTTTATCATGTGATTGCAGCATTTCAGTCACAATTTAGGGCTCCACCTCTAATTCAGGTTCTATTACTATTTTCAGCATATCTACAGGGACTTCCTCCACTGAAGTCTTGTACACCTCAAAGTCATCTGTGAGTGTTGGAACCAACTTCTTTTAAACTTCTGTTAATGCTGATATATTAACCTCCTCCCATGAACAAGAATGCTCTTAATGGCTTCTAGAATTGTGAATTCTTTAGCAAGGTTTTCAATTGATTTTGCACAGATCCATCAAAGGAATCATCATCTATGGAGGACATAGCCTTACAAAATATATTTCTTAAATAATAAGACTTGAAATTCTAAATTACTCAATTGATAAATGGGCTACTGAATGGATGTTGTGTTAGCAGGCAAGAAAACATCATTAATCTCATTGTACATCTCCATCAGAGCTCGTGGGTGACCATGCACATTGTCAATGAGCATGTATATTTTGAAAATAATTCTTTTTTTTCTTAGTGATAGGTCTCAACAGTGTGCTTAAAATATTCAGTAAACCATGTGGTAAACAGATGTATTATCATCGAGCCCTTTTGTACCATTTAAAGAACACTGGCAGAGAAGCATTAGTATATTCTTAGGGGCTCTAGGATTTTCAGAATGGTAAATGTGCATTGGCTTCTATTTAAAGTCACCAGCTGCATTAACCCCTAAAAAGACTGTTAGCCTGTCCTGATGCTTTGAAGCCAGTCATTGGCTTCCCCTTGCTGGCTATGAAATTCCTAGATGGCATCTTCTTCCAAAAAAGCTCCAAACTTTACATTGCAAATCTGTTACTTAGTGTAGCCACCTTCATCAATGACCTTAATAGGTCTTCTTGATCACTTGCTGCAGCTTCTACATTAGCACTTGTTGCTACATCTTGCACTGTTATATTATGCAGCTGGCTTCTTTAAACCTCATGAACCAATCTATGCTGGCTTCAAAACTTTCTTCTACATCTTCTTCACCTCTCTCAATCTTGATAGATTTGAAGGGAATTAAGGTCTTGCTCTTCATTAGGCTTTGGCTGAAGGCAATGTTGTTCCTGTTTTGATTTTTGATCTTTTATCCATACCAGGAAAACTTTCTCCATATCAACAATGAAGCTGTTTCTCTTTCTTACCATTCACATGCTCACTGGAGTAATACTTGGAATTTCCTTCAAAACATTTTCCTTTTCACTCATAACTTGTCTGTTTGACACAAGTGGTTTAGCTTGCAGACTACCTTGCCAGGCCAATTTATTGATTAAATTCACCATTTTATATGGGTATGGTGTGTGATGTCCTAAAACAATTACAATAATAACATGAATGATTTTATATCACAGGTCACAATATCACTTGGAATAAAAATGAAAAGGATGAAATTTTGCAAGAAATACCAACATCTATTACACAGAAATGATGTGAGCACTTGTTATGAGAAAAGTTGTACCAATAGTATAGCTCAAGGCACAGTGGCCACAAACCTTCAGTTTAAAAAAAAATGCAGTAACTGTGAAATGCAATACAGTGAAATGCAATAAAACATGGTATTCTTGTATTGGTAAAACCATTTTACCTTTTTAGTTAGTTCTTAAACATTTTTCAAGAAGGCTCTATGTAGTTACATTGCTGCTTTTGCTTTCCTTTCATTATAGTTGAGGTAAAAATAAATAAGACTCACCTCCAAAAATGATTACATTATGAATTTAGTAAACTCCTATTATAAGTAGTCTACACAATTTTTAGAGTAAGACAGCCAGTTGAAAGTACTTAGAGTTTACTAAAAGTGAATTTCAAACAAAATGATATAGTTTAAGGATGATAATAATAAAAAGGTAATAATCTATTCTTTTCTTTATGGTGAGAACAGATCAATTTTATCTGCTATAAATCATATATATAATTTGGTTCAAAGTAGAAATTTTTTGTAGTTGCCATAATATCTAAACTATGGACACATTCTGCATTCTTAATGTAATTGACAAATAATCAATATTAATCATTTGAATTCAATAAACACATTGATTTTTACTGAGATTTTAGGATTCTATCACCAATCAATATCAAAACACAAAATTTGAGAAAATTTTTCATCTATGAAATTGCTTCAAAGTTTCTTCTAACTCTTTTTATATGTGAATCAGTAGCTATGCTCTATGACAACATAACACCAACATTAAAAACTCACTGATATGAAATAATTGAAAAAGCAATGTTGCCAAATTATAATCTAATATAGTTTACCAAGGGATGGTGTGGGGTAGAGAACAGGGAGGTCAGTCTCAAGATACACAAAGATTCTCTTTTATACTGTGGGAAAATTTTGGTAATGGGTTGAGGTTTTGGGAGCATGGCATTGTGAATGAAATTAATGCCACTGATTTGTATATTTGAATGTTGTTAAAGGGAAAATTTTAGGTTGTATATATGGCACTGGAGTAAAAACAATAAAGCAGTGGTAACACCAGGAGCTAGTCCTTTTTTTTTTTTTTTTTCACTAAAGATGAACCAGTGGTCAATATCCTTGCCCTGAACTTCATTATTTTGGGGAACAGGGCATTCAGGCTTTCATCTTTTATTATCTGTAGATTTGTCATTGATGCCCTTAATCAGGTTGAGGAAATACCCTTGTATTTCCTAGTTTTTATGTGGTTCTACCAGAAATAGGTTTTGTGTTTTGCCTACACATTTTCTATGTCCTTGGACATGATCATATATTTACATTTCTGGCTTATTTAGTCTATTAATTTGATTTTTATATTGATCTATTATCTTAAAATAATCTTGATTTTGGAGGTAAATGTTACTGGCCATAATGTATTATCTGGTAATATATTATTAAATTAGATTTAATAAAATTATCTTAAGAATTTTCCTGCATTATTCCTGTGGAATATTGTCATGACCTGAGGTGAGGTAGAGCCAGTGCCTGGATCAGGTGCTGGCTACTGAGTAAGAAGCAGAGGTGGGGGGGGTTCCCTGATGTCATGTCCAAGGCTACCATTTGTGGTTGGGTGCAAGCCATAAAAACACATAAAAACTTGGAATGGGACAAAGGGCCACACTTTACAGATCCTGTTGTATAATAAAGATAAAATAGACTTAAAATGGAAGATAAATTACATAGACTATTTTTTAAAGACATATTCATTAGATTTAATGACAGTGGGACTGAAATGGAGAGTCAAGGTATCTGCTATCTTCTGACTTAGGGTAAACGTGAGAAGTTCCACTGAGTCAAGAAATTTTGGAATAAAGAAATCTTTTAAGCAGGTGTCTAAATTGTGCCTAGTCTTGGTGGTACAAATTGGATTGTTGGGATCCCTGAGGCAGCTTTTCAATAGGAATTTAGATTTATGTGACTGGACTCAGAAGAGGTCTGTGATGAGACTCTCTGGCTGCCATCAGAGTGTGGATGGTGATTGACCACAAGGGTTTGTAAAATGTGTCATGTCCCTGCCTTCCATTTATGCAAAACATTCAGAAATGGGCAGAGTGGCAGGGCAGAGGGTTATCACTTTTGCAATATTAATCTCTACTCCTTTCTTAATTTTCCTCACAGATGACTAAGGTGGTAGGAGAATGTTTTGAGAAGCATGTTCACGTGTGAAGGCAAACCAGAACCTGAGAATAAGGTGTTAAGTGTCTGTCTGCAGGTTAGTCAGGGGCACCATTCTTTCCACAGCACCAGGAGGCTGGGTGAAGGTTCACAGCCTCACAGGCAAGAGGGTTACTGGTACCAGGTTTTATCATGCTATAAGAGGCCTAACAGTAAGGACAAAGAAAGTCTCAAGTAGATGGGCAAAGGGGCTGGCAAATCTCCACCCTCCCTGCATTCACAGTCTGGTTTCTTTGATGTCCTGGATCTCACCATAGGCAGGTGTGAGATGGGTGGATCTTGGACACTGGTGCTGATGCTCCTGGCCCTGGAGGAAAGTTAGCAAGGTAGGGTCTGAACAGCAGGGATCAGGGATATCTTCTGTTCAAAGATGGTAGAATGTGGTGTGAGGTAGCGTTCTTCATTCATTCTTTTGCATATAGACATCCATACTATTCATTCCCAATTTGTCTTTTGACCCTTTTATAAAACCAGTTGGCCTTAAGTGGGACAGCTAATGTCTGAAGTCTCATTTTCATTCCAAGGTCTATATTTCTGTCATGCTAATACCATGCTGTTTTGATTATTGTGGCATTGTAATAAGTTTAAAATCTAAACCATGAGCCCTACAACTCCATCAATGGCTTCTGGATATTTATCTTGTTTCTTTGCATGGTCCACATTTAGTTTCTTTGTCTAATAATCATTTTTTGTGACACTGTGCATTTTAATATTTATAAAATATTAAACTCTGGAATTTACTTCCTCAGCTGTCTGTTCCTTAAGTATGTACCCAGCTAGTGATATGACAGAGTTTTTCTTGAATGCCAAGAGCTGATATAAACAAAGAAATCCAAACAAAAAGCACCTTACACTATCTTTGCAAAATGATTCTGGTTTATCTGGAGGTCTCCTTCAAAGCTTAGCTATCCTATCAAGAAGATCAGCCTGAGGCAAATAGAAGTAGAGGGTTCCTTCTAACTTATATGAGCCTTGTGAAGCCAAGGAGCCTCCTTTTCCTGTGCTTGTGCTTCTAGTGGCTTCTGAATTCCCCTGTTCACAGTAACAGGAATTTGAATGAAGGCCCCCTCTATGCATTTTGAAATACCCATCACTTCCTTGTGCTCCCTTGTGTGACCTTAATTCAGGTAGTTTTTTGCTCCAAATTAATTGTTTCTCACACTGTCCCAGCTCTCTGCCCTCAGAACAAATTCTAGGTAGAGAAGCCTGAGACAAGTTCCCTAGCTAAGTCCCTAACACTTAAAGCTGATATATTGGCACTAAAATGCATGCATAGACATATGCAGTAGGAGCCTGAGCTGCTCTACCCATTTTGCACAACATGATGTCAGGGAATGGGTGGTGGTAGCCACTTCAGGAAGGTGAAAATCATAAGTATTGATGGTAATTTAGCTGCATCTTCCTCCTGCTTCTCTCTGAATGCTGCTGTATTGATCCACTAGACTACAGTTTCATAATTAGTTGACTCAGATAGTTCCTCTCTGTTCAATAGTTGTTTTAGTAAAAGGCCTGATTCCTGAAGTTTCCTACTCCAACATTGGCCCACAATTTTCTTAATTAGTTCTTGTCTTCAGACCTGCTACAGGCCTGTTTAGACTCTTTCCTTGGCTCCTTTTTACCTTGGAATGAGGCCCAACATTTATTTTTTAAAAAGTAGCCTGCAGTATTGCTCAGAATTGCCTTCTTTCCAACCATTTTTCTCCTTAATCTTCTCTAATAATGTACTTCTCTCACGACACTGAATGATTGTGAATTCTTGGACTGGATAATTCTCCATTGTTCCTTTGCACATGCTTGATCCCTGAGCTGAAGTCTTTCTTCTCATCTATTTCATGCCTATCTCCTACTTAGGTAGCAAGTCTCACCTGAGACACATTTTTCTTCTACTGTGTTCTTAACCCACTAAGATGGGCTCTTATTGCCACTTGTACTTAACATTCTCACAGCTCTGATCTCCACCCACTGGATATATCTCCATTTTAATAACTGTCTAATCCACTGAAACATGAGCCTCTGATTGTGAAGGCTGTTTCTGGGTCTACATGTTGATCCAGTGCTAGAGTCACCATTGACCCACAAAACTCATTAGTCTAATTAAATTGAATTTAGTAAAACTATTAAATTTAGTGGTATGGAAAGAGAGTTCAAAGACTTAGTGGACAAATATTCATCAGATTCATGAGGAAGGTAAGTGTAATTCCAGAAGTAGGTCTGTGGCAGCCAGAGCTGCTTCTGTGACACCAGCTGAGATATCTGTCTGCATATACATGGTAGTGCAAAACTAGCTTCTTAACAAACACATCATTTTACTTTCAGGTGGAGGAGGAACACATTATTCTCCTCATCCTTCCGCAAAGATATTTTATTCATTCTTCAACTATACTCTTTTCTTTAAGGTTTTCAAAGTTAAGGGAAATATATTATGAATTTTTTTTGATCATCTTTATATAGCTATTTGCTTGGGAATTATACTTAGAGCATAATCAAATGAAAATAAAGGAGGTAGTAATTAAGGAAACAAAGATTAACATCTCAAATTACATAGAATCATAGTTAACAACAAGTCAGTATTCCTAAAGTCAAGTCTAAAATAAATATGCAGAATATAGAAGAAGAAACTCTAATGAATATGTAAAGTAATTCTTATATATCTAGATACATGCATTTTTGTGAATATGAAGCAACATTCAATTAATGATAGCATCAAAAAATTAATCTAAACAGATATTATTAAGCCAATAAAAATTAATGGGTTAGTCTCTAATCAGGGGAACCTTTAAGCAATTGATATTGGAGTTACCTTCAAGAATAATCATGTAAAAATACTGAAGAAAATTTTAAGGAGAATGAATATCCAAAATTTTTAGAATGTATGGTCAAACATTGACCATTTCCAAAGTTACTGGAAATGAACCTCAACACAAATTGTGGTTAAGTGATAAATGCAATGTTACATGTAATGGGTAAAATTGAACACTACATAATCTTTTAGTGAAATGAAATAATGCTGATTTCTTACTCATTTCTTATTTAAAACAAGAGATCTTACTTTTAAAGGGAAAAAAAAGATACCATACTAGCAATACAAAGAGACAATTTTTTTTAAAAGAAATTCAGGAAATGCATTACAAATTATAGCAAAATACAGAATCGTTAAGAAAACTTGTATTGCACTGTGGAAAATTTTGGGATATTGGAACTACAAAGAATATTGTGAACCATATAACATTTAAAAATATAAAAGAAATAAACAGTTGCAAAATATGTCTCCTAAAAATGAATCACTGGATTTAGGGTGTCATAAACAAATTAATCAAGTGTAGTATGGGGTATTGTTGTTTTTTGTCTATTTTCCAAATCACTCAATATTTAATGTAAATTTTATGTTATTTCTAGGGTTTTTAAAAATCTGTCCTCATGTATTTAGAAATACTCTTGAAGGTTACAATCCTCTAACTAGTAATTCTACATTTCAATTATTGTGAAGGTAATGAGGGAAAAATTTTCTCATTTAAAATGAAATACTTATGATCTACTTCTATGAGGTTCAATAAAATATAAACTGATATTTTATGAATAACACTTCATCTATCTATATTATGGAAAATGTAGCATGCAATTCTATAAAACATCAACAAAAATGCATTAATTAACTTTCATATTAAAAAGACATTAAGCCCAGTTACTTTGAAAGAGCAAAACATGCTTTAGGTCTCTTATTGTACCTTTGAATGTACAGGGACTGGCTGATAGAAAGGGGAGTCAAACATGCTAATCACCCTAGATCCTTGAACTCTCACTGCTTTCCTCTTCTGTCCCACAGGAGAGTTGATGATACGGGGTCACCACGAACCATTCCACCCTCTACCCAGGACTGCATGTGGAATAGTGGGGGCAAAACGACTACATGGGGTAAGCTGGATTTTACCAACTCTGTCTGATAATTTTTGCGTGTTCTGCTCATTTTCAAGTCTTAGCACATTGAGCTTCCTCTCTGTAGCCAGAGATGCCAGGCAACTTTCATGAATTTTTCTATCATAGTAACTATTCCAATTTCATAATAAGAAGCAATGTTCTCCAGTTCATTTCCAGGTGTTTGTCAACCTTCTCTATAGGTCAAGTTGTTATTAATTAAAAGTGATATTTTCATGCACCTTGGTAATACTTTTCTCTATTTCCCAGTGGTCAGTTCCCTGCTGGACTGATTCATGTTGAAGCTGCAGGAAGAGTTGTTAGTATACTTCTAAAGGATTTGCAGTTTCTGGTGAAACTTCTGAATCTGCTTTTCCAGATGTTTTTTTTTCCCTGCTGCAGAGATTCTTGCTCAGTTTTCAGATGTTTACTTCTTTAAATTTATTTCTTAATTAAGCAGTTTCATTGAGATATATTCACATCTCATATAATCTATCCAAAGTGTGTAGTCAATGGCTTTTAGTATAACCACAATGTTGTGTGTTCATCACCCCAAAAAATTTAGAAAAATTTCATTACTCAAAATAGAAAAACTCTACACCCTCTAACAGTCCTTACCAGGCCCTACATAACCACTAATCTAATTCATCTTTATAAATTGATTTATATTTGCATTTTATATAAATGGAATCATACAACCCAGAAAATATTCATTGGGCAAGCCTATGGAAAGATTGGGCCCTTATGATGCCCCAAAGATAAGGAGAAACTATCATTTTCAGAATGACTCTCAGAATTTGAAATCTAATGAAGTATGCTTTGCAGGTTTTCAGAATTTGGGGGGACAAAGGTCTCATGTTTCCCTCCTAAATTCTTCTTATGGTAATGCAAATGATTATCCTGTGTCTATCCCTTTGTATATTGCAAGCAGATAAATGGTTTTGTTGGTTTCACAGGTCTGCAGCCAGAGGGGACTTTGTCCCAAGACAAACTGTATTTCTATAAATTTATCAGGGTATGATTTTGTATTTACTTTTGTTACAGATTTATTTTAACTTACTTGATAAATATATGTCCCAGACACTTAAATTTTTGATCCATTCATGAGCCAGTTGAGTGCAGAATTTCAGCAGAGTTGCAACACCTACTCACCCAGGACAACTAACAAGGAGATAATGATGGGCAACACCCAAGCAAAGGAACAAAGAGGGTCTGCAATTTCAAGCAAGATAGCTCTATCCATCTACCCCAAGGAATCTCAGCCAACTCTCAATTAGAAGTAGAGTGGCTATCACCATCTCAAAATCACCAAGATTTGGGAATGAGCAATGGACTAAAGAAGACTTATTATTCTACTATAGACTTATTAGTATTCTACTATAGACATTATTATTCTAGCAATGAAAGAACTCTTATCAGTGATTTAAAGGCAGTGGCCACCAAAGATTCTGTAGGATGGAAGAGGGAAGAATAGGTGTAAAATGGAGGCATTCTTGGGATTTTGAAATTTTCCTGAATGATGGATACAGGCTATTGAATATTTTGTCATAACTTAAAAAATTGTGTGGGACAAAGTGTAAACTACAATGTAAATGGAAGTCCACAGCAAATGGAAGTAATGGTTAGTAGCAATGCTTCAATATGGGTTCATCAATTGTAACTAATGAAGGATGTTATTAATGTCAGAAAGTGTGGGGTGCAGAGGGAGTGGGGCATATGGGAATCCCTTATAATTTTTATGTAATATTTATGCAGTCTAGAGCTTCTTTGAAAATAAAAATATATATTTATAAGAGAAGACCTATTCAATTATTTCTCTGTAAGGAGCCTTTTTAGATATTTTACACAATCAACATCCCCTCCACATGTGAGATTTTAATACCATAGACACATGTTCAATTATTGTGATACTTTACATGGTTATCCATTATTGTAATGTATAAAAATTTTTGTTCATTCTCAACACTTTTTCTTCCTTCTATCCTCCCTTGCCTCTGATAAATTCTGGCTGTATTTACACCTGAGTCCATTAGACCACCAGCTGTTTAGCTCTACTGTGCTAATAAATTACCCATCAATCCTGTAAAATACAGATTTCTATTCAGCAGGTGTGGGATGGGTCCCTAGAGTCTGCCTTTCTGATGAGCACTCAATTCATGCTCACAGTCAACTGAAAGAACCAAATAGGTGAATAAAAAGAGATGCTAATTTTCTTTTCAGTTTATTTGTCTACATCTCACAGGACTATGATTAAGGATTCCAGGGCTATTATGGCAGCTCAATGACATTGTTAAGAATTCCATTTTCTTTCATTTACTCAACGTGGGTTTTCATCTTCATGGTTATGGACTAGATGCTGCACCTCCAGACATTTAATCCACATCCTAATGAGAAAGAGGGACCAGATTTAGGGATGTCGTACATAGAGAAGTAATGGGTTGGTCTTTTTCAAAATTCTCCTTTGTAAAGTATAATATCTATATGTTAAAGTGTCATATGATAAGCGCAATGAATTTTCAAATCACAAAAATAAAAACAAAAATGATTATAGCCATGTGTAGCAGTTTGATATTGTTTATGAATTCCAAAATTAAATACTGAATTATATTTGTAACCTTGCCTGACTGAGGTTTAATTTTTACTTGATTAAATTATGATTAGGGCTTTGATTGGGCCATGTCAGTAGGGCATTGAGACTCTGTCTTTTGGTGGGTGGGGACTCAAAGAGAAAACACATGACAAAAGACAGAGTTGAGGGTTTTTGAGCTGGAGCCCCAGGAATTAAACATTCACAAAGAACACAGAGAAGCAGATATGTGAGAAAACAGAGAAGGATCCACTAGACACAGCAAAAGCCCTGGGAATAGAGATGAGCCATTTGCCTGATAGTTTGTAGCTACACAGACCAGAGCCATGAGTAACTGAGCCCAGAGAGAAAGGAGCCCCAAGAGAGGGACAAGACTTATGCAAAGCTACAGCTGATATTGGAAGAAACTGGGACCACAGAGCCTTCAAAGGAAAAGGGAGGCTGAACCCTCAAAGACATTGCCCACCATCTTGCATCAACATGAGGCAACAGATTTTGGTTAGGGAAGTAACTTATGCTTTATAGCCTGGTAACTGTAAGCTTAGACCCCAAATAAATATACTTTGTAAAAGCCAACAGAGTTCTGGTATTTGGCATCAGCACTCCTTTGCCTGACTAATACACCATGTAACCAGAACCCAGACCAAAAAACAGAATATGGCCAGCCATTGAGTATCTCTATGTCAAATTACTGTCATCCATTTCATGATTAGGTGAAACAAAATTCAGAATAGTAACACCAGGAGTTACATTTTCATTTAAGATATTTATTTAAATGGAATCATATGATGAACATTCTTATTTGTATGGCTTATTTGTTGATCATTGTATTTGTAATTCTGTCTTTTTTCTGCTTTTAAATGAAGAATACACATGTTTTCCTAATAACTCATACAGAAGACTGAAGATTATATCTCTGTGGCCAAATATGTGCCATATGGTATGATAGGCTGAATAATGTACTTCCACTAATGCTCATGTTATAATCCCTGGAGCCTCTGAATATGTTATTTTACATGACATAGTTGAACTAAGTTAGGAGATAGAACTATATTAATCAGATGACCCCTCAATAGGGAAATTATCCTGGATAATTTTGACTGAGACAAAATGTGAAAGAGGAAGCAGAGACGTGACTGTCAGAGTGATGCCATGTGAGAAGACTCCATGGTCATGGATGGTTTTGAAGATGGAAGAAGGTCATGGGCCTTGGAATGTGGAAACCCTCTAAGAAGCTGGAAAATGCAGTAAAATGTAGATATTGTTTGGAGCATCCAGAAAATAACACAGCCCTGCATACATTATGATTTTTGAGAAGATAAGGTTCATTTTGGAAGTTTGACTTCAGGATTGAAAGGTAACACATTTGTGTTGTTTTAGCGACAAGGTTTGTGATAATTCATAACATCAGTAACAGGAACTAATGCACATGGTAACTCCTGTGTTCCTGGAATGGCTGTGAGATTGATGATTAAGCCAAGCATATTGTCAATTCCACCAAAATTAATGATCACGAGTTTAAAAAAAGCAAAGCCAGGTATAGGAAACTTAGCCATGTTTCCAAAAAGAGTAATTTGGGATGATAATTTTCAAAAAGAGGAATAAAGAGGGAATATTTTCCCACTCATTAAGAAAGTATCTGTTAAAGCATTGCTGATCAAATCAGGGAGAAATTGGCTTACATCTGAATAGATATATCATATGTTGTTTTTATTTCTCTATTTCCCTTTTTGTTATTCTTACCAAAACTTTTCTTTCCTGTACTCTCCTCCAACACTCTCTCCTGTTTTGTCCTTTTAACCTACAGAACTCTCTTTAGTATTTCTTAAAGGGCAGGTGTCTTGTTGACATACTCTCTTAATTTCTGTTTATCTGTGAATATTTTGAATCACCCTCATTTTTGAATGCCAGCTTTGCTGAATATAAAATCCTTGCCTGACAGCTTTTTGTTTTTTTAGCACCTTAACTATATCATACTACTGTCTCCTTGGCTCCATGGTTTCTGATGAGAAATCAGCACTTAATCTTATTGAGCTTCCCCTGTATGTGACAGATCTCTTTTATCTCACTGCTTTCATTATTCTTTCTTTGTCTTCAGCATTGCACAATTTGATAAATATATGTCTTGGGGTAGGTTTATTAGGATTTATACTGTTTGGGGTGAGCTGCACTTCCTGGGTATGTATGTCCCTGTCCCTCAAAAGCATTTGGAAATTTTCAGGCATTATTTCCTCTAACACTCCTTCTGCCATTTTCCCTTCTTTTCTCCCCCTGGAATGCATATAATCCTATGTTTTTTATTTCAAATCCCTAAGTTGCTGCTGGATTTTTCCTAACTTTTTATCTATCTTTTCTATTATCTGTCTGATTTCAGATGTACTGTCTTCATCATCACTCATTCTTTTGTCTGCCTCTTCAAATCTGCTGTTACATCCTTCCAGTGTATATTTTATTTTTTGCATTGTGCCATTTATCACCATCAGATCCATCATTTTTAAATGTATGTTTACAGTTTCTCTTGTATGTTCACCCAGTGTCTTCTTCATATACTTAATTTCTTCCTAGAATTCATTAAGCTGCTTCATGATATTTGTTTGGACACCCTTAATTAGTTGTCCACATTCTGCATCTCTTCCTATGTTTTAGTTTGTTCATTAGACTGGGGCATGTCTTCCTGTTTCTGAATATGGCCTGTAAATTTTTGTTGATGTGTTGACATCTGTTAATCTTGGTGTGTTTATTCAATTGGATAGCTTCTCTTTCTACTCTAGGGTTGTATTATTTTGTTGCTTTTGTGTGTGTGACAGGGTTTCACTATGACACTTTGTTCCTGTTCTTCTATTTTGTTGTGGTGGTCTATGTCCCCTTGAAAAAAGAAAATCAGTACCATAGAAAAAGAAAGAGATAAGAAGAGGAAAAGAACAATAATAATAATATTGAAAGGGTAGAAGAGGAACCATACAAGATCTAGAAAAATAAATAATTAACACTAGTAAAAAGTCATAAGTAGAGAGGAATAAGAATAAAAAAGTGGAATAGAAAGAAGGAAATGAGGAAAAAATAGAGAAAAACATATAGAATAAATTAAAAGGCTGGAATGATGAGAAAAGAGAGGAAAAAGAAAAAATTAAAAAAAGAAAGAAAATGGAAAAAAGAGAGGGAGAAATAAAAATAAAATTTAAGACCAAACAAAAAGAGGTAGAATGTAAGAAAAACAACAGAAAACAGTAGATAGAAAAATGAAGGAAAGAAAATAAATAACATAGGTAGAAAAAATAGGTAAAAGACTAAAAAGGAAACATTGAATGGGGAAACACAACAAAGAAGAAACAACACAGCAGCAACTAAGAGAAAAAATCAACCAAACCAAAATAAAATAAAAAAAATAAGCAAGGAAAAACAACATTCCCTCTTAGGTCACTAAGGAGCTTCTCAGGCTGCCAGTGTTCATCAATCAATCACCCTGCAACCTTCCCTTTGCAGTTGATGTACTGCGTTTTAGCAAGTAAAATAAGGGGGGAAAGGAACTTTTTAAAAAATATAACAGACCTAAGAAAACCTAAAACTAATTGAATGTCTATACGTTCCCTTCATAAGGTATCACCTGGATGCCTGATAACACAGTGGATCACTCTCTGGATGACTTCTCTAAGGAGACCCAGGAATCAAACCAGGGACCTCATATATGCAAGGTAGGAATTCCTCCACTGAGCTAAACTGTCTATTTTAGGTTAATTATGCTTCAGAAACCTATCTGCCCCTTTCTCTCAGGCATTTTGGACTTCTACAGATTGCTAGAGTTCTGCTGATTAAGTGCCTGTCCCAACCCCTTCTCAAATCTAGTTCCTCTCTCTTCCCAGGTGGCTGGGCATGACAGCCTGCCTGAGCAGTTCCCCCTCCCCTCTCCCCATTGGGTCAGGTTCCTTCTGAGATTCAAAGGGGGCTCAGCTGGCCAAACTCACCACAAATAAACCACTCTCCACCCTCAGTCAGACCACTCTTCCTCCCAGGGAATGTCCCCTCCTACTCTGTTGTCAGCAGTGAGCCAGGAGCACCACCAAGGCTACCTGCCCTGAGGGCATAAATATGTGCCATTTCCAGACATAGGTGTGAGCAACTCCTGAATTTCCATAGACTTCTTTATCTTTGCAGTACCCTTCTAGATGACTTAGAGCTCCTTCCCATTCTATATATATCCAAAGCACCTCCTTTAGCTAGGTCCCTGCATTCTCTCAACTTTTTTGGTGAGATGCCTGACCAGACTGTGGTTAGATGCCTGACAAACTTTGCCTACCTGCTTCAGTGCCATTTTCCCAGAAAGCCAGAATTATTTTGTAAGTTCATAACTTTGTAATAAAATATATATTTTAAAAAGGAAATATAAATAAGATAGGAAGGTTAACAGAAAGTGAAAGAATTTCTCTATACGTATAGAGAAATACCTCACAATGGGTATCCCTTCAGATATTTGATGGCAACACTGATGATCACTTGTTTATTCATTTTCTTCAGATAAATGTATTAAAAGTGATTAAAAGTGATAGAACACCAAAGTGCATATCACCCCCACACAGAGGGGCTCCTGAGGGCTCTGGAGACACCCAGGTCCTATATAAGTGGGCATAGCCCCAGAGATTGATGCCTTATTAGTGGGATCTTCTTTGGAATCTGTGCTCCTGAGAGTGACAGAGTTGGACTCAAATAAGTCCTCCCTGCACATGGTCCATCAGTCCCTCCTATTGAAACCTATATGTGGTGCTGGAGTTTTTAGGTGTACTTCCAGAAACTGGAACATCTAGCCTACCTATGTGCCAGCTGTGCCTGGACTCTCAGTGGAGCTGCAACTCCTACCCTACAGTTCAATGGACTCATCCAAGTCACCTGGTAAGGAGATGATGATGGGCTATGGCCATGCCAGGGAATGGAGAGGGTCTGCAGCTGCAGGCAGGATAATCCCATCCATCATATCCATGGGATATAAGCCCTCTCTCACTTGGAGGTGGAGTGGACATCACCATCCCAGTCCCCTCAGGATTGGGGGAGGAGCTATGGACTAGAGTGGACTTGGTGGTGTTTTGTTGTAGACATATTGTGATTCAAGCAATGGAAGAAATTGTAACAGTGAGTTGGAGCTGGTGGCCACTGGGCATTTTGGGGGCAGGGAGGGGAGGGGCAGTTGAAATACAGGGGCTTTTTTGGGACTTGGGGTTTGTCCTGAGTGGCGTTGCGGTGATGGATATAGGCCATTTTGCATCAGCATATACCATGCAGAACGGTGTGGGAGAGAGGGTGGTCTACGATGTGAACTGTGGTCTATGCTTGGTGGCAAGGCCCCAGGATGTGTATATCCATTGCAGGTGATGTGCCACACTGATGAAGTACGTTGGTGTGGGATGTTGTTGGAGGTGTGGGAGGCGGGGAACATGGGAATCCCTGTAATTACTGAGTAATATTTAGATAATCTAAGCACCCTTAAAAATATATAGATATAGATATACAATAACATTTAAGTAAGCAAATGCACATATATGCATATGTATTTATATATCATTTTACAAATATTGGTATGTATTGTGAAAAATTTGAATTTTACCCACAATAAAAAAAAAAGTGATTACTGATATGGTTCCTTTCAAATTATTAGGAGAGTTTTAAGGGGTGGGCAAGTTTGTGTAGAATAACTGGTCATCCTCATTCAGAACTCTATATTCCTAGAGGCATTTTGGGCAGGAATTGATGATCTTTTGTGTATCGAACTTTGATCATGATGACTGAAGAGAATTTTGAAGATAAGTAAGATAAATGGATGATAGAGTATATGCATTGTTTCTTCCCTTTCCTGCATCTTAATATTTATAATGAAATTCAGAAAAATCAAAGATTTTTTATAGTAATAAAAGGAATCACAACTAATGCAACCTATGGCTACAGTTAACAATGATATTGCAATTATTTATGAATTGTAGCAAAAACAGTATACCAATGCTAAGGGTCAAAAATAAGGGGGCACAGGGAACAACCAGCAAGATGGTGGCAGAGTAAGGTGCTCCTAGAATCAGTTCCTGTACAGGGCAGTTATTAATCACCCAGAGTTAATTAAAGGACTTGTTTGGGGGCTCCAGGAGACCAGAAATGCATCTTGCAACATCCTTGAAAGAGTGGAAGGAGGAAACTGCCCATCTGCAGAGAAGATTCATAAGTAGAGGACTCCATGCCATGGAGGCTGGTGCCCATCCTCCACTGGAGGCACAAGCCACTTTGGGAGCTGTTCTGTGGCTGGAGTTGGAAGCTCCACTTCCCAAAAATGGGGGAGAAGAGATGGTTGGGAACCAACTTCAGCTACTAACTAGTAAATTCAGTGGGCTAAAGTATATTCCTAAGAACAGCTAAAGTTTGAACTTGCCCAAGTCAGAAAGAGGGTGGTAGACGCTTGACATGAGAGGAAGTGGGGCTGACTGAAAATCACAGTGCTGGTAAGGACCAGCTTCTTTACATCTAGATCAGATTGCCGTGCTAGCCTAAACCCCAGGCCCACCTCAGACACGGAGGAAGCTGGGAGCAGCTGTGCCAGCCTTTCTGGGAAATAACAGGCCACGCCATGGAGACTGGTGATTATCTTACTTTGGCAGTGAAGTCACCCCAGGAGCTATTCTGTGGCAGGAATTGGAAACTCCATTTCCCCAAAACAGGGGAGGAAGAGACGGTTGACGACCAATGTCAGCTAATGATTAGTCAGTTTGGCTGACTAAGTATAACCCTAAGAACAGCTGAACTTTGAACCTCTCCAAGTCAGAAGGAAGCCAGCAGCCACCATTTTGACTCCACCCCCAGTGTGAGGGGAAACCAGGCTGACTGAAAATCACAGTGAAGATAGAGACCAATTTCTTTCACCTAGATTGGCCTGCAGCCCTAGCCTAGGCTTCAGCCTGCCTCAAACAGGAAGGAAGCTGGCAGGACCTACAAGAGCCTATCCAGGTAACTGCAGGTACTCTTGGCTGATACAGACTGAATAATTGGAAGTCCACCCGGGCCAACTGTGGTCATCTTGCACCTGCACTGCATAAATTGTTGCCCACATCTGCATCTCCATCCCTACCCCAGGCAGGGGAGAAAGTGGCATGAAGCTTCATCAGTCTCTCTGGACAACTACAGTCTAAGCCTGCACGACAGGGATCATTCCACACAGCTGTGGCTCTGTCCCTACCCCAGCAAAGGAGAAAGTTGGGAGAAGCTTCATTGTTCCTTGGGGCACTGAGGGCAGCTTGATCCTCCACAGCTTACAGCACCTACTACATCCTTGACTCCTACACAACCAGCAAGAGAGAAAGGGCAGGAAGCACTAAACTAAAGAGAAAAAGTGCACCCAGAATAAGTACCCTATTAAGTCAGATGACAAGAAACAAACAAAAAATTACAATCCACACCAAGAAGCTGGACGATATGGCCAAGTTAATGGAAAAAGATAAGCCTCCAGATGCCACAAAGGAGTTGAGACAACTAATCATAGAAGTTCAAACAGATCTCCTTAATAAATTCAATGAGATGGCTAAAGAAATTAAGGATATTAAGAAGACATTGGATGAGCACAAAGAAGAATTTGAAAGCATACCTAAAAAAATAGCAGATCTTATGGGAATGAAAGGTGCAATAAATGAAATTTAAAATAAACTGGAATCATATAATAGCAGATTTGAAGAGGAAGAAGAAAGGATTGGTGAGCTTGAAGAAATTGCCTCTGAAAGTGAACATACAAAAGAATAGATGAAGAAAAGACTGGATAAACTTGAACAAGGTCTCAGGGAACAAAATGACAGCAAGAGATGTGCAAACTTATGTACCATGGGTGTACCAGAAGGAGAAGAGAAGGGAGAAGTGGCAGAAGGAATATTGGAAGAAATAATGATAGAAAATTTCCCAACCCTATTGAAGGACATAGATATTCATGTCTAAGAAGCACAATGAAGTCCAATCTGAAAAAAATCTGAATAGACCAACTCCAAGACACATGCTAATCAGAATATCAAATGCCAAACACAAAGAGAGATTTCTGAGAGCAGGAAGAGAAAAGCAATGCATAACATATAAGGGATACCCAATAAGATTAAGTGCTGATTTCTCACCAGAAACCATGGAGGCAAGAAGACAGTGGTATTTAAGATACTGCAAGAGAAAAACTTCCCACCAAGGATCTTATATCCAGCAAGATTGTCTTTCAAAAATGAGGGCAAGTTTAGAATATTCACAAATAAACAGAAACTGAGGGATTTTGTAACAAAGAAACCCACTTTTCAGGAAATACTAAAGGATGTGCTACAGCCTGAAAAGAAAAGACTGGAGAGAGAGGCATGGAAGAGAGTCTAGAAATGAAGATTATATCAATAAAAGTAACTAAATGTGTCAAGAGTGGTGAAAATAAAATGTGACAGATAAAACCCAAATATTTAGGAATAAACTTAACCAAAGATGTAAAGCACTTGTAGTCAGAAAACTATAACTCATTGTTAAAAGAAATTTTAAAAAGTCCTAAATAATTGAAAGAATATTCCATGCTCATAGATTGGAAGACTAAATATCATTAGGATGTCAATTCTACTCAAATTGATGTGCAGATTCAATGCAATCCTGATAAAAATTCCACCAGCATTTTTTAAGTAAATGGAAAACATGATTATCAAATTTGTTTGGAAGGTTATGGTGTCTTGAAATTCCAGAAACATCTTAAAAAGGAAAAGCAAATTTTGAGAAATCTCATTTCTGGACTTTAAATCATATTACCAAGCTACAGTGGTAAAAAGAGCATGGTACTGGCATAAAGACAGACACATAGAGCAATAGAAATGAATTTATGGTTCATAAACAGACCCTCACATCTATGGTCAAGTGATTTTGACTAGCCTGTCAAACCTACCCAGCTCAGGCTAAGCAGCCCATTCAACATATGGTGCTGGTAAAACTGGATATCCATGGCAAAAGAAGGAAAGAGGACCTCTATCTCACACCTTATACAACAATGAACCCAAAATTAATAAAATACCCATATATAAAAGCAAGAACCATAAAGCTTCTGGAGGAAAATGTAGGAAAATATCTTCAAGACCTGGGGTAGGTGGAATCTTAAAGGAGATAAGAGGAGGATTGAGATGGACTACTGATATTTTATGTAGAAGTTTTAATTAGCTTTACTGTTAAAGTGTGGAAATGTACAGAGTTGATGGTAACACATTATAGTAAGTAACAACTGGTTAATAAATGGGGATGTGGCTGAAAATGGTAGCCTAGGATGTAAATGAAAATTGACAGAACGTTAGAG
Organism: Cabassous unicinctus; assembly: GCA_029593785.1. Taxonomy (NCBI): domain Eukaryota; kingdom Metazoa; phylum Chordata; class Mammalia; order Cingulata; family Chlamyphoridae; genus Cabassous; species Cabassous unicinctus. The sequence goes on from JAQZBX010003397.1 coordinate 59,317, forward strand.
AATAATCTAGGGACTGAATAGCACAGTAAACCCAGAGGTAGATGAGAATTGTGGTAGATGGTACAGATGCAAAAGTGTCCTTTGTGAGCTAGAGCAGATGTACATCATTGTTGCAGGGTGGTGGGAATGTGGAAAGGCATGGGAAAAATACAACTGGAGTGACCTATGGACTGTGGTTAACAGTAATAATGTAATATTCTTGCATCTATGCCAAAAATGTACTGTGTTAATAATAGGGGAGTATGGAAAATGTGTGCCAAATGTATGCTATGGACCTTGTAATAATTGGATGATATTACCTCATAATCTGTAACAAATGTTCCACCACAGTGTGGTGTGTTGATAGAGGAGTGTTGTTTGGGAATTCTGCACATATGCATGATTGTTTTGTAAGTTTACAACTTCTGTCATAAAAATATATTTTAAAAATAATAATAGGGTGGGTTGGGGGAAAATTACACCAAAGTAAGATAAGGACTATAATCAGCAGTAAGATTTTGACAATATTCTTTCATAACTTGTAATAAATGTCTCACAACAATGCAAGTTGTTGGTGGAGGGTTGATGTATGGGACCCTTGTATGATGTTATGAATGTTTGCTGTGTAAGTTCACAACTTTTACTATATATTTATTGTTTATGTATTTTCATGCATAAATGATATAAAAATAATAATAATAGGGTAGGTTTGGGGAAAATATTTTGGTTAGTAGTAATATTTTGAGAATGCTCTTTAATCATTAGTTAAAAATGTTTAACAACAATGCAAGTTATTTGTGGTAGGGTGAGGTATGAGAGCCCTGTATGATGTTAAGTATGTTTATTTTGAAAGGTCACAACTATTGCTATACCCTTATTGTTTATGTATGTTCATGTATGCATGATATACTTCAATAAATTTAAAAAATAAGGGGGCATAATGGATATGGGATTTTCCTTTCTGGAGCAATGAATATGTTATATTGAGTGCCCTTGATTGTACACTTTGGATGGATTGTAGAGGGGGGCAAATAAATTTTTTAAAATAAAAAAAACATAATTATCTTGAATTTTTAGTTATTCAAAGTGTAATGAAGCAATTATAAAAGTTTTTCCTTTGCTAAAATCACAATACATCTGTAGTAGAATACCTGTAAGTGTACTCTAGTGCATCAGAGGTTTGGAGTGGAGGGAGAGTGAAAAAAAGGATTAATATGGAGACATTTTTAGGACTTGGGAATTGTTCTGAATGACATTGCAATGACAGATACAGGTCATTGTATATCTTTTCATAGCATACAATATTGTGCAGGACAGAGTGTAACCTACAGTGGAAATTACAATCCATACTTAGTGGCAATGCTCCAAAATGTGTTCATGAATTGTAACAAATGTACCACACTAATGAAGGGTGTTGTTAAAATGGGAAATGGGAGCCATAGGGAGTGGGACAAATGGGGATCCCCTATATTTTTATGTAACATTTATGTAATCTAAATATCTTTAAAAAACATAAAACAAGAATATTTTTAAAGGTTTAATGAATCTAAAAAGATACTTGAGTTCTGTGATGATGGCTTCAAAGTAGACAGACAGGGCTCAACTCCCTCACAGAAACATGAGAGAAAGGGCCAAAAGCTCTCTGAAGGACCTCCTTTGGTGTTCAGCAGACCAGGACAGTGCTGCACAAGCTCCAGGATGGTGAGCGATGGAAAGACAATGAAACCAAATGTGAGTTACTAAATCCACATTGCAGCTGGAAAGGACTCCATCCCTCACCCTTGACATTAAGCCAGGATGAAACTTCTGGTTCATTGCAGCTGACTGAAGGGGTAACAGATGTCTTCCTCAGAAAACAGAGGGTGCATTGTAGGGTGGAGTGTTTTCTATTTAGTGATTTAAGTCAGCAGAGCCCACTTTCCCATAGGTCCACTTCACTGATCTATGGGGGTTGAGACTCTCCCCTGGAGGTTGGGTAAAGTGTGCCATCATCCAAACATACTTGGAAGGTGAGGTCTGGATCTCATTTGCCACCAAGATGCTTGATGAGGGTGAAACCAAGAAAATAGCCTAGTGAGTGAGGTGGAAGCAATATTCTCCCTAATCTCTAACATACAAGACCAAACCCTCTCAGAGCAATGTATTGGCAACCTGGCCTTCCTTTATCCATGGGTACAGAACCACCCTTCTCAGACTTATGGGGTGTTTACCTCACTTTTCCCAACTCTTGGGGAATGTGATTCAACCTTTCTGCAGACTAGGGTGGCAAAACTCCATGAACAGCAGGCTGGAACATCCACCCTTTTCAAATGCTATCCATAGGAAAAGAGGAAGTAAAACTCTTATTTGCAGATGACATGATCTTATATTTTAAAAACTCAGAAATGTCTATGATAAAGCTACTTGAGCTTATAAATGAGCTCAGTAAAGAGGCAGGATACAATATCAACATACAAAAATGAGTAATGCTTCTGTACAATAGTATTGAACAATTGAGGAGCAAATGAGGGGGGAAATTCCATTTACAATAACAACAAAAATACTCAAATACCTAGGAATCAATTTGTCCAAAGAAGTACAGGAACTATATGCAAAAAACTACAAAAAAAAATGCTAAAAGGAATCAATGAAGTCCTAAACTAATGGAAAGACATTATGTATTCATGGACTGGAAGAGTAAATATTGAATATGTCAATCCTACCCAAACTGATTTATAGATTCAAGCAATAACAACCAAAATTCTGACAGCCTACTTTGCAAAAATAGAAAAGGCAATTACCAAATTCATTTGGAAGGGAAAGTACATCCAAATAGCCAAAAGCATTCTAAAAAATAAGAGTAAAGTGGGAGGAATTTCACTGTCTGACTTTGAAACATATTACAAAGCTACAGTGGTCAAACCACCATGGTATTGGCATCAATAGAGATACAGTGGAATAGAGTTGAGAGTCCAGAAATAAACCCTCACTTTTAGAGCCAACTGGTTTTTGCCAAACCTATGAAAACCATGTTAACAGGACAAAATGATCTTTTCAACAAATGGTTCTGGGAGAAGTGGGTATCCATACCCAAAAGAATGAAATAAGACACCTATCTCACTCCCTATTCAAGAATATATTCAAAATGGATCAAAGACCTAAAAATAAAAGCCAGGACCATAAAACTACCAGAAGAAAATGTAGGGAAGCATCTTAAAGAACTTGTGGTAGGTTATGGTTTATTGAACCCTACATTCAAAGCACAAGCAATAGAAGAAAAAAGATAAGTGGGATCCTTCAAAATTAAACACTTTTGTACCTCAAAGGACTTTCTCAAAATGGTGAAGTGGCAGCCAATTCAATGAGAAAATATTTGGAAATCACATAAATGATAAGGGCTTAATATCCATGATATATAAAGAGATGCTAAAACTGAACAATGAAAAGACAAACAACCCAATTTAAAAATGCACAAAAGACCTGAATAGACATTTTTCTAAAGAAGAGATACAAAGTGTAAAAAACAAAACAAAACAAAAAACAAATGAAAAAAAATTTAACATCACTAGCAATTAGGGAATTGCAAATCAAATCTACAATGAGATATCATTTCACATTTATTAGAATGGCCACTGTTAAAAAGTCAGAGAACTACAAGTGTTTGAGAGGATGTGGGGAGATAGGAATGCTTATTCACTATTGGTGGGAATACAGAATGATACAGCCACTGTGGAGAACTGTTTGGTAGTTCCTAAAGAAGTTGAATATATATTTGCCATGTGAACTGACAATACTACTACTGGGTATATGCCCAGAAGAATGAGTATAGCGATACCAACAGACATCTGCACACTGATGTGCACATTGAAGTTATTCACAATTGCCAAAATTTGGAAACAACCAGGTGTTTTTCAAGTGAGGAATGGATAAACAAATTGTGGTGTGTTCACACCATGGATTATTATGCAGATGTACAAAGAAATGAAGTTGTAAAACATATGATAACATGGATGAATTTGGATGATATTACATTGAGTAAAGCAAGCCAGACACAAAAGGATAAATATGGTATGACTGACCTACTATGAACTAAATATATTGTTTAATTGTATGGAGTTAATAACTTGAATATGGGTCACCAGAAAATAGAATAAAGTTGGATAATGGAAAGCTGAGGGTTAACTTGTGCAGAAATGGTAAAAAAGATTTGTGTTAATCTTTGGAAATGAATAGAGAAAGTGAAAGACCAACATATTTTCTGTAACTAGCAGTAGTATTATATGGATATGAAAGTGGTTTAAAGGGAAAGTCTAAGGTCATGTATATTATTAATATGAAATATGAATATGGGTAAACTTGTTTATATAAGACCATTTTAATTTGAAACTGAATAAATATATGTTAATACTACAAGATGTTAATAAAAGACAAAAAAAACCACACATTATGTTAAGTGAAAGAAATCACACACAAAGTATTACATGCTGTATGATCTCAAAGATCAGCTTTTGATTTTGTTAATTTTTTCTATTTTTTTTTGTTCTCAGTTTCATTTATTTCTATCCTAATCTTTATTATTTCTTTCCATCTGCTTGCTTTGGAAATGGTTTGCTGTTCTTTTTCTAGTTTCTCCAGTTGTTTGTTAGATATAGGTGATTAGTGCTGTAAATTTCCCTCTCAGGACTGACTTCACTGTTCCCATCTGTATTGATTTGTTGTGTCCTCATTTTCATTCCTCTCAATATATTTACTAATTTCACTTACAATTTCTTCTTTGGCCCACTGATTATTTAGGAGTGAGTTGTTCAGCCTCTACACATTTGTGAATTTACTTCTTTCCTGTTTATTATTGATTTCCAGTTTCATTCCATTATGATCTGAGAAAGTTCTTTGTATATTTCAAACTTTTTATATTTATTGAGACCTGCATTGTGACCTAACATGTGGTCTATCCTGGAGAAATATACATGAGCACTTGAGAAGAATGTATAACACATTGAGTTTGGGTGCAACATTCAGTATATATCTGTTACATCTAACTCATTTGCCATATTGTTCATATTCTCTGTTTTCTTGTTGATCTTGTCTACTAGTTCTATCTAATGATATGAGTGGTGTGTTGAAGTCTCCAACTATTATGTGAGAGATGTCTATTTCTTTGTTTTGTTTTGCCAGAGTTTGCTTCATGTATTTTGTGGCTCTCTGGTTAGGTGCATAGATATTTATGACTGTTATTTCTTCCTGGTGGATTGTTCCTTTTATTAATATAAAATGGCCTTCTGTATCTATTATAACTTTTTTGCATTTAATGTTTGTTTTGTCCCATATTAGTATAGCTATCCCTGCTATCTTTTTGTTACTGTTTGCATGGAATATCTTTTTCCAACCTTCCACTTTCAGCCAATTTGAATCCCTGAGTCTAAGGTGAGTCTCTTGTAGGCAGCATATGGATGACTCACACTTTTTTATCCATTCTGTCATCCTACCTCTTTTGATTGTGGTGTCATATTTCATTTTCATATCTTTTTACTCATTTGCTTATCTTTCTGCTATTGTTTCTTCTATACTCTGCTCCAAGCCTCACTCTCCTGTATTTTTCTTTCAGGCTGTAAGCCTTCCTTTAATATTTCCTGCAAACATGGATTCTTTTCTATGAACTCTCTTAGTGTCTTTGTTTTTGAATATTTTAAAAATACCTTCATACCTGAATGGCAATTTTGCTTGATAAAGACTTCTCAGCTGGCAGGTTTCCTCTTTCAGTGTCCTGATTATATTATACCATGTCTTCTTGCCTTAATGGTTTCTAGTGAGAAATCTTCACTAAGTCTTACTGTGAGTCCCTTGTATGTGATGGTTTGCTTCTCTCTTGCTGATCTCACTTCTGAATCTGCTTTCCTAAGTATTTATTTTCCTCCTGTAGAGATGCTTGCTCAGATTCCAGATGTTTATTTTGATGTCTAAGTACTTCATTGACTTGACTTTCTTCACAATATTTTTTATATGTAACTTGCTTTTCCCTTTCAAGTCTGCTTATATATTTATTTTTTAAACAATTTATTGAAGTACATCATTCACATGTGAACATACACAAACCACGAGTGTCCAGTAAACATTGTGAACTTACAAAACAAACATGCACAACATCACACAGGGCTCCCACACATTACCCCTGCACACACAAACATACTGCATTGTTGTGAAACACCCATCAAAAAATCATGAAAGAGCATCACCAAAGTACTACCACCAACTATAGTCCATATCTTCCTCCCCTATATATATATATTTTAATGATTTATTTATTTATTTGTTTACTTTTGTACATTTTAT
>JAQZBX010003398.1:0-46815 GCA_029593785.1 Cabassous unicinctus
AGAAGCCCAATTTATAATCAAATTGAAACAAGAGGTAAAAACTGGGACACATTTTTCCCCTACAAAAAGAACAACTGCATAATTGATTAAATTGCAAGTTTTTCAAAAGGTTGCTTTAGAATCATATTAGCAAAGGTTGTGAAGATCAAAAGCAATGAAAGGTCTTGCATGGGAACAGATCAGAAGCATCTCAAAAGATTCAGAAGTCTGGAGTCATTTTGAGCATGTGGACTGAAGACCACACTAAGACACACAGACTAGCATAGAGCAGTGGTCTCAAACTTATCTCCCAGGCCAGGCCTAGCCCACAGACATGTTGTGTTTGACCACTGATGTTCAAAAATCATTGAGTTCACTCCTAATGCTCAACAACTGAAAATTTTCATATGAGAAACCAAAATCCTTATATTCCAAAAAATTTAAAGACCTGGCATGGCTGCAGTCAGCAGGAATTAAGTGACCAATGTCCCCTTTTGTAGTCTCCAGGACTCACAGTTACCATAGCTTCCCCAGACTGCAGCTTAGTGTTGGTGTCATTCATTATTCCACCAACTCATAGTCCAGCTTGCTTTATTTATCTTCCCAAATGACTTTGGTAGACATTTGAGTTTCTGATTTTCACCTGGAATTCATGCATGAATGTATTTAAGTTAAAAATGCTTGAGATGAGTCTGAGTGTCTCTTTGATTCATTTGTCTTATGGACCTGAAGTCAGCACTCATCCTGAGGAAAGAGACACTCTTTAGGTATATCAGAGACTCAGCAGCCATCAGTTTGAGTTATGTTTATTGGTTCAACCAGGGAAAAATATTTTTTTTTACTCCAGAATGCTTATTTTACCAGTTTACTCACTTTCTTCATTTTTGTTCTCATCTGGAGGAGTGGGTCTCAACCCTGAATTGACATTAATAACACTTGGGGAGCTCTCATATCATAAAAATACTGATGCTTGGGTTGTGAACAAATTAATAAAATCAAAATATTTTAGGTTAAGTCCCAAGCAATGGTGTTTCTAAAAAGTGCCCCAGTTTGACCTAAGATGCAGCCAATGTAGATACTCATTGATTTAGATACCCTTTATGTTTGGATAAAAGGAAGCACAAACTTCTAGAAAATTTACTGTTGTCCAGTTCCACCACTGCTCCCAAACAAGGCAATTGTCTCATCAACTGACCTGAAGGAGAGTCCAAGAAGACATTACAGCTATATGTACACTTTCACTTCCCACATCTTGCCCAGTGAACTTATACCTTTCTACAAAATATTTCCAATATCTGCCCTAGTTTTTTCTATTCATCTCTTCATCCAGACCATCTGCCATTCACATTGCAAACTCCTCAAGACCTCTACAAACCATTCTACTTCTTGATAAAATGGGTAATCTTAAATAATCCTGTTCTCTATTTGATTTTCTTCTCTAATCCCTAAAACAAAATTTTATTGCCCTCAGCATAATAATGAAACAATAGACACACAGTTTCCAAGTACCACATTAGGTTTCTCAGCAGGAACAACTCTTCTTTGTAAACCTGATTTTTCTATCTGCCTAGAAACTCCTATATACCCTTTACATACACTTTTAAATTCTATTTTTTTAAGGAGGTACTGCAGATTGAACCCAGGACCTCTTACATATGAAGCAGGTATTCAACTGCTGAGCTACACCTGCTCCCCTATATACGCTTTTATAAAAAAATTGTCTAATGGCAAGCAAGTGCTTTGACTGTTTTAATTACCTCTTAAAAATAATCATTGCCACAACATCTCAGGTGTATATGATCACATTGTAATAATTTTGCATTTTAATATATTTTTAAAGACAGGTTGTGCTCTGACGTTTAGAACCTGATAGAAATCTATTGTTTAATGTCCCATTTGATTGCAAAAACAGTTGGACTATGCCACATGGTCTTTATTTTTTTAAATGCATGAATAGATTCCCTCAGCCTCTGGATTGCCCAGAATATATGATCTGTCTATGAAATACATGGAATATCATTTTTCTTTCACCCCAAACAGTTGAAGAATTATAGGGTCTAGCACAGGATTAACACCTCTAGTAGAGGTCATGCATGAGAATTAAAATGCCATTTTTCATTGTGCTATGTTATATATTGCTACTGAATCTACAAAGAAGTTCTCATTACCTCTCTTCAAAAACATTGTAAATTTTCTTAATGCCAGTACCCTTTCATGAATGCGAATGAATTGCTTGATATGTTTACACTCTGAATTTTTCCCTTTTCTAGAACAAAGGGCAAATGGATCGAGACTTGACCTACATATTATGACCCCATCTAAGTATCCTTTCTTTTAGAAAATGGTCTGTGTATATGCAAACACTGAGCTATAAAATATTTCTGCCCTCACTGCTTTTATGAAGCTACTGATTTAATATGAGGCTGAGGACATTCATGTACATTTTTAATTAAACTAAATCATGAGGCTATGGCAATGTACATTTTGTCCAAGGACATTGTCTTAATTGATAGTTTTTGGAAGAATATAATTTTAACCTGAATCCGGAACCTTCATCTGCTAATTCTCAGAATGTGAAAGAATCTGGGTAAACACATTTAACAGTATGTTTAAATTGAACAATTTGTCTTTGGTTTTGATCTCAGAGACACAAAATGCAGAGAGCTTGCATTGTGATCCCTGGAGCTTAAGGGTCAGAATGGACGGATTCCTGACTCATGCATGAGAAATCTAAAGGATGATCACTGTGGCCACTCAACAAGAGGGACATAGGTATTAGGCTCCACTTCTAGCCTTTGTTAGGGATACAGATATGTAAGTGTTGCCCATGTACAAGATATGCCTGCAGCATGAGAGACTCATGCTCATATTGCTGTCCAAAAGGACAGCCAGACTTGTAGGAAGACCTCATTAGATAGAAGCTGGGAGTGGACCATGTGCTGAGAAGGCAGGAATAAGGAGGGAGGCAGGTGGAGTCTCCCATGACTAGGGAAGCTTCAAGCTAGAAACTCATATCAAGGGAGGAGATTCCAAAGTGCCCTTTAAAGTGCCTTACTAGAAATTTTCCAAACGCAGAAGGGCCACGGATAGACCCTTTCAGACCTAGAAAGTGCATACCCCCACTTCATCTCTTCTGTTCCCCCTCCACCCACATTCAAACCAAAAAAGCCAGAGACAGTCTTTTAAGTGGGGAAGAGAGGTAGAAGCACAAGGTAGGCAAATAAAGAAGCAGCTATACGATATTTTCCTCCTCAGAAAATTAGTCTTCAGCAGGCCTTAGCTACAGAAGGAGAGAAACCATATATTTAAAAGTGATAGAGGGAGCAGATGTAGCTCAAGTGGTTGAGTGCCTGCCTCCCATGTACAAGGTCCTAGGTTTGATCCCCAGTACCTCCTAAAAACAAACAAAATGAACAAATGAAAAAAGCAATTCTTATTGGGGAGTGGATGTAGCTCAGTGGATGAGTGCCTGATTCCCATGTATGAGGTCCTGGGTTCAATCCTGGTACCTTCTGGAAAAAAAAAAATGATAGGGATTTTGATTAATATTTTAGACTAGACATAGTAATTACTGAACTGAGTCTTTTTTGTGGCTAAAAGTCAACAGAAATTTTATGATAACCTAAAAATACCAGAAAAGTCATAGGACTTATTCTAGGTTTCATCCAAGTTGCTGAAAAACTAACCAACTCCTCAAAGAAGGCTCTACTGTCCTGTGGGGAACTGAACTCAGGTGCTTTCTGACTATAGCCACCACACCTGCCTCCTCCACATAGGAGTGACAAACATTATCTGGAACACTCTTCACTGGGCAGAGTTATCCACTAATACAGGCCATAGTTGGAGCCAGCTATGGGTGGTATTTCCACTCTGTGTTGTGACAGCGGCCCTGCAGGCTGAGTTGCCAGCTTTAGCAAATAAAACAGAGGATTCCTGGTTAATTTGAATGTTAGAAAAGTAAGAAAGACTATTTCAGTAATAAATATACCAAAATATATTGTATGGAACATAATTACCCTAAAAAAATCATTGTTTATCTTAACAGTGCCTCTTGCAATGTCTGGAGGAAGGAAAGGAACAGAATCCTGGAGGCCCAATGTTATAAAAGATTTTGAGTAGCCAGGGTTAGTAAGGGACACAGAGATATGGAAGGGGGAAAATCATAAGAAATGGTTTAGTTAGCACATTTTCAAGATTCAGGGGGCAAATATTGCATTATTTACAATTTAACATTTCCTTAAATTAAGTAAGACTAGGAAACAATGTTGATGTCCTGGGATGCTAAAACAATATATTCCTACCTTTTCTTAAAAATGTGGCTCTGCTCACAGAAATAGTGGAAACAAAGGTTTCCCTAGATTCAATTGACAGACGCTGTTGGCATTCTCTTTTTACCAGTTTTCAATAGCATCCTTCCTCTTTCTTATTTCTTAAACTATGAATTTTATATGAATAAAAGTTCAGCTTATAATTTACTATAACCTCTGTTTTATGTTTTCTTCAGTCTTATATAGATATCCATTCCCCCAAGAATTTTTCAGTTCAGTCAATTTTTTGTTCCTATATGCATCTCTTTAAATGTGTCTTCATTAGACTCTATAAACTCACAGACACATTGCCATCTTGTAAATTACATGTTTCTATTAAATAAGTAAAGTTACCAGAAAACAAACTTGCAATCAAAAATGAACTTAAATATTTAAATCGTGCACTCCTTTGATTTATATTCAGGCACATATTTCTTTATCAGTGCACCTGTAAATCAACATTATGGAGACAGCTATCCAAGTATAAGAACAACTGAATATGTATAAACCAAATTGTGTTTGTAAATATGTAGATTGAGGTAGTAAACACCTTTAACATCAGTTAGAAATCTGTCACTGATTATACCTTGGGCAGAAAGCAAGCATCAAGTTCTTCCTAAATAGCATAAGAATCTTGATATACCAGTGGTCCATGTAAAGTTTGTGTGCCGTACTGATAGACTAAATAGGGAGTCTTCACAGATATAGAGGCATGCGTGAAGAATATAAATGCATTCAAAGTGATATTTACAACTTATTGTAAACTTGGTACAGGCAACTATCACAGACACTTAGGAATCTCTACCAAATCAATGTTGCATGATTGAACTTTTAGTTTTTCATCCCAAAACATCATCCTTTTTATTCCTTCTTATTGGAAATAAAAATGAATAGGGTTATCTGGGTAAATCTATTTTTAGTATTCCTTTAAGTGATATCTAATGGCTTAGTATGTTTTTTGCCCCCTGGTATCATTATTTTGGCATAAGTGGTCTGAGTTCAAAGGATTTTTATGGATAAAGGGCTGAAGATAGTCAAACCCAGGTCTGCCTCTTCTACCTTATATGCAGGTCCTTCTCCCACGGCCAGGGTCACAGTGCCCTTCTGCCAATCCACTCTTCCACAAGAGGCACGGAGACCTCTAAATTAAGGCCTCGGCTCATCATCTCACAATACCAAATCGCTCTATTTTCCCAAAGAACCAACAACCAATCTCTTTTCTGTAGTTTTGAGCTATGTTATTAGAAAATAGCCATCATCTGCAATGAAAAATATCATGATAAAAATGAAGAATGATTTGTTGTCAAAATCACAGAGCACGTTAGATGTTTGTTGGAGTAAACAGAATAGGATATAAGGCTCTACCCTAAACTATTAACGGTGGTTACTAAGGAGATGTGAGAGCACGAAGAAAGAAGCAAGGGAGCTTACTACTATTACTTAATTTATCTTTTGATTGTTTTGCTTTCACGATTATCACAGTTTAAATTTTAATTAAGTAATTAATAAATAAAATGATATGGAAATCAACAAGAGCAAAATAAAGGAAGCAGGGATTTTTCTTCAGTCTGCAAGTCCGGACAAGGGATGTTTTCTCAAATTGCATAAAGGCCTTCTAGAAGCCCTTGCTAAAGCAGCGAGGTTGAGACACCTGGGCATTTTTTCCCTAAATTGGTTACATTGCTTAATCCCAAAAGGGATATATCAAATTCAAAATTGTTCCTGATAAAATAATAATTTGATGCAGAGCCAGTGTAGCTCAGTGGTTGAGCCACCTGTTTCACATATATGAGGTCCCAGGTTAAATCCTTGGTACCTCCTAAAAAAAAGAGAAAATAACAATAATAACAATAATAATAATAATGATAATTTGAGGAAACAATACTAAAACTAGATTCAACTTTTCACTGTGAATGTGCTGGTATCTTCTTGCTCTATTTTCCATTTTCAGATCTTGGTCTATTTCAAAGGAAGGCTCTTTTACTAATTACTATAACAGCCTATATCCAGTAACATCCATACATGATACACATTATTACCTAAAGGTACAAAAGCATCTCATGCATGATTTCATATATATTCTCACAACATTATGGAAAGTGTCAGGTTTTGGTATCTATGTACTTAAATCTTAAGAGAACTTCAGGTTGCAATTGATGTTAGATTTTTTGTTTTCTCTTTTTTGAATTAAACATATTCATGAAAAAAAACTTTCTTTTTTCATTAGAAATGAGGATGGGAAGAAATTTTTTTGTATACTGTACTCTTATCTTGCCTTAAGTCACATATATTTATTTATACAAGCTTTTCTTCTCTTTTCTGTGCTTCTGAATGAACACGAATCTCCACTATACTCTATTTTATAGAAGCACAACGTATTTGTTTCCATCTCATTGCACCATTCATAAGCAGCTTAGACTACTGAGCACCATGTACTATAGTGCTGCTGTCTACTACCCTGAATCTGATTCAAGGTAGACCCAGTTACTGTTTAACCTGAAAAACCAGCTTGTATAACTGGAGATAAACTTAAAAATACAAATATCCAGAGGAAAGGAGGAAAATTGCAAAGATGGTCTTTGATGAAATCCTTTAAAGGTCAATGTCAATATTAAGTGTTGTTCATGAAGATGACTGACTGGCTTTTATCTTTTTTTGTAACAAAAGATAGTTTCCTGTACAGACAGTTCAGTTCTCAGCTGGCCCTTCATGGACAGCAGTAAGCAACTTTGAAAAGTAGGAGCAAATTAATAAATTTAAACCATCAAACAAAGGTTTATATGTCGCTTTTCTTTTTTATTTTATTGAACATTTCCATGGAAATGAAATGTTGCTCAGTGTCCTCTCAGTTGAATTTTAGACCTCATGATACTGTGTGGCAGAGGAGTCAGCTTAAGCTTAACCAGTGTTTTTCCTATGGTAAAGAGACCTAGCTTGAAGGGTAGAGAAACAGGACTAAGAAGAATTTATTTGTTTGAGGATAACGGATATCATAGGAAAAAATTATCCAGAAGGAAGAAGTTTAGTCAAGGATGCTACACTATGACTAATGGAAGCTCATCCTGAGCATATGGTGGTAGCCTCTGGCCCAGGCCCTGTAAAGTTACACTTGTTCACTGCGGTAGAGGGGTTAAAATAAAAAATTGGAAAAAAAAACAATCAGGAAAAACTAAATAAACTAGGGTATAGAGAATGCAAGATATCAGCCACATATTTTCAGAAGCTTTGGCAGCAACTGGAGATTGGATTCTCTGTCCAGGTGTCAAAATCCTTCACAAAGGTATGAGCTGGAGATGGTAACTACTGAGGAAAAATACCCAATTCCAGCCTTATAACTGAGAATTAGATAAGCTTCTGTGCAGTGTTGTGACAGTTTTAAGTTAGGTGGACCCTAGAAGATCATGTCTTTAGAACTAATTCTTTCCTGTGGGTGTAAACCGATTGTAGGTGGGAACTTTAAGTTAAATTACTTCAGTTAAGTGTCTTTGATTAGATAACTTCAGTAAGACATGACCAAGGGTGGGTTTTAATCCTCTTACTGAAGTCCTTTATAAATGGGATGGATATGGAGAGACAGAGCAGAGAGAAAAGACCCAGCAGTTCAAAGAGGAACCTACAGAAGCTGGGAAAGAAAGCCATGAGAGCAAGAAGCTGAAATCAATGGACCCCAGGAAAGAGAAAGCCACGGAAGGAGCAACCAGAAGCTGAAAGCAGTGAAGTTTGAAGAGAAGACAGAGAACAGCAGACACCACCATGTGCCTTCCCATGTGACAGGAAGTCCAGGATTGCCCACAGCCATGTCAAGGAGAGAGATTAACCTAATGCCTTGGTTTGGACATCTTTCTCAGCCTCAGAACTGTAAACTTATAAGTTAATAAATCCCCATAGTAAAAGCCAACCTATTTTCTGGTATATTGCCTGGGCAGCCTTTAGCTGTGTGGTCTGAAAGATTCCAGAAATAGTCTTTTGCTAAAAACCTCACCTCAGAAGAAGCCCTACTTAGCAATTTAACTATTGATTAATGCCTTTTATCCAAATTACTATTTGCCTTCAAATAAAAAAAAAATCTTGTAAGAAACATGTCTTAGTTTCCCAGCTGCTAAAACAAATACCATGTAATAGGTTGACTTAAACAGTGAAGTTTATTGGCTCATGTTTTAAAGCTAAGAGAAATTCAAAATTGAGGCATCAACAAGGCAAATTTGACAATTTTGATAAAATGTAAAAATTCTGAGAAATAGATAACTTACTAAAATGTACTCAATATTTTTAAAAAGCTGAGTGAATAGCCATATTTTTAAAATTAAGAAATTAAAAATCTACCCACCCCAGTTTCTTAAACCTTAAACCCAAAGTATGATCAACAAAAGGGAAAATAGATAAATGGGTTCTCCTCTAAATTAAACACCTTTGCATCTCAAAGGACTTTGTTAAAAGGGTAAAATGGCAGCTGACTCAATGGGAGAAAATCTTTGACAATCACGTATCTGGTAAGGGTTTAGTATCCATGATATATAAAGATATCATACAACTCAACAATAAAAAGCCAAACTACCTGATTAAAAAATGGGTAAAAGATTGAAAAGACAATTATCCAAAAAAGAAATACAAATGGTGAAGAAACACATGAAAAAATGTTCAACATCATTAGAGATTAGAGAAAAGCAAATCAAAACTACAATGAGACTGGCTGCTATTAAAAAGTTGGAAAACTGTAAATATTAGAAAGGATATTGAGTGTTAGGAATGCTTATTCACTGTTGGTGGGAATGTAGAATGGTACAACCACAGTGGAGGACTGTTTGGAAGTTTCTAAGAAAGTTGAATATAGACTTGCCATGGGACCCAGCAATACTATTACTAGGTATATACCCAGAAGAACTGAGAACAGTGATGCAAATAGACATCTGCCCACCGATATTCATAGTGGCATTATTCACTATAGCCAAAAGTTGGAAACAACCCAGGTGTCCATCAACTGATGTATGGATTAACAAATTGTAGTGTATACATATGGTGGAATATTATGCACTGGTAAGTAGAAATGAAGTCGTGAGGCATATGACAACATGGACGAGCCTGGAGGACATTATGTTGAGTGAAGCAAGCCAGACAAAAAAAGACAAATACTGTATGATTGTGCTATTATGAACTAAATATATTATGTAAACTCACGGAGTTAATAATTAAACTATAGGTCACCAGAAAATAGAATGAGGGTAGAGAATGGAAAGCTGAGGTTTAATCTGAGCAGAATTGGTTAAAAGGTTGTTTGTAAATATTTGGTAATGAATAGAAATGGTGAAAGCATATCAGTGTTTTTAAGTAGCAGAGCTATTTAAAAGACATGACCAAGGGTGGTATGGGTTTGACAGTGGTTTAAAGGGTAAGTCTAAGGTCATGTATATTTCTAGAAGGAAAGCTGAAAAATGTAACATGGTACTGTATAACATAGTGAAACCTCATGCAAAGTACAAATATGGGTGATATTGCATTTATAAGATGGGTTTTGACACAATATGAATACAAATATACTAGAAAAAAGGAAACAGAATAGCAGCTATGTACAGCAGGTGATGCATAGAGAGATTGAGAGGTGATGAGTCTTATTTGTTTGTTTTTATTATTATTATTATTATTGGAATAATGAAAATGCTCTAAAATTTATTGAAATGATGAAAGCACAACTATGTGATTATACTAAATATTGTTGATTGTACACTTTGGATGGATTTTTGCTTTAATAATATGTATCAATAAAATTTATTTGTTAAAAAAAAATTCTAACCACCCCAAATTCACCAACCTCAGATCAATTTATAAGCAAATTCAACAGATATTTAAGAATGAGATTTTTCCTATCACATACAAATTCTTTGGAGACTCTTAGAAGGGAGAAATCTTCATTATGGTGAAATGAGTTTATGATGACTGAAAATAAAACCAGACAAGAAAAACATGAGAAACAAATGCTCCAGGCAGTGATGGTATTCAGCCATTGAAATTGCTTACCAGTAACATCCATTCTATTTGGTCAAGCTGTCTTTTGATCAGACAATGTCAATGCCTTGTTGTATTTAATATTTTAATTTTGTCCCTTATTGCAGTGTCCACTTATGAAAGTTGATACAAAACATCCTAAACAAATATTTGCAAATTAAATTCAATAATGCTTAAAAATGTAATACATAATGACCATATTAGATTTGTACAGACAGACACAGATAATGTAATAGTATCAAGTTTACTCGTGTAATTTGC
Organism: Cabassous unicinctus; assembly: GCA_029593785.1. Classification (NCBI taxonomy): domain Eukaryota; kingdom Metazoa; phylum Chordata; class Mammalia; order Cingulata; family Chlamyphoridae; genus Cabassous; species Cabassous unicinctus. The sequence continues at coordinate 10,548 of JAQZBX010003398.1, forward strand.
CTTATTAACAAATACAAGAAGATCAACATATCATCCTGATGCATAAAAATATGGCAACCATTTGGATAATCAATCAGAAAATAAATATAAAAAAATTTCCTTTAACTAATAAAAAGCTGTCTACACAAAACCAAAGACAAAACAATATAAAAATCTTTCTTAAAAATAAAATACATTATTGATGATATTACAATTATTTCCCATAAAATCAGAAACAGGCAAGCAAATATACCATGATATTTCTTATTTAGCACAGTAAAACAAGAATAGAAAAAAAAGATGCAAGATTTAGAGAAAGAAACAAACATTGTTTGTAAGTTATGGCTTTATCTCCATATATTTTCTCCCAGAATTCACATCATAGTAATATATAAGTATGTAATATATGAATCACGACTAAAAGTTGATAAGAAAAAGTCAAGCAATCCAATAAAAAGGGAGCAGAAAACTTGAACAAGCTTTTCACAAAATGAAACTGACACAAAAATATTCAATCCTTCTGGTAATAAGACATAAGAAATCTTAAGGATTTTTTAAATGCATAAGAAAATGACATTTCATATACACCAACTTGACTAAAAATAAATTTTCACAGAAGTCTAAATGCCAAATACTGGCAAGGATGTGGATCAAAGAGAATTCATCTATGTTTATTGTTGGGTGTAAAGTACTACAACCACTTTGAAAGCAATTTGGCATTATCAAGAAGAGTTGATAAGGCATTGCTACAATCCATCAATTCTCCCCAAAGTATACTTCCTAACATACACCCTTGCAAATGTTGGCCAGAAGATATTCATAAGAATGTTCATAATAGTAATATATGTATCAGTAAACACTGGAATCATTTTTCCCATGGATAAATAATCTGTGGTATAACCTAATAATGGAATAATATATAGCAATAAAAATTAATAAACTATAGCTATATTCATCAACATGATTGAATCTTAGGAAAATAACCAAAAACTATTCAATACATTGTTTAGAGATACATTCATATGTGGAAAATTCTAAAGAAAAGCAAAAGAATTGTAAACAATTAAAGCAGTGATTAGCTGTGAAGCTGGGGAGGCAGGCAGATATGATTCAGGAAACTCATAAGGTTCTTCAAATGTACAGTTAATATTCTAGTTCTTATACTAGATCATCTTTACGTTGGTTTTTATTCTTAATAATTTATGTTCCACATATATTATTTTAAAATAATGAAATATTTCATATCATAAATGAATTTAAAATAAAACACATAAGATATGCATTCAAAAGATTTTCCCTGAATACTCTGGGGGAGAGAAAGAAAGAAAGAAAGGAGCAAATTCTGGAAGTCTGGGTGAATGAGGTAGTGAAGTGATTTTTCCCCAGGTCAAGAAAAATGTCATGGAATGGCCATGAGAATTGAGATGGTCAATTTAATATGCCAACTTAGCTGGGTCATGGTGTCCAGTTCTTCATTCAAGAAAACACTGGCCTGATTGTTATTGTGCGAGTATTTTGTAAATCTGCTATTAATTACCATCTACAATCAACGAGGAAATTGCCTTCAGCAATGAGAGGAAATTCCTCATCCAATTAGTTGGAGGTCTTAAAATGAAAATGAGATAACAATTAGAAAGAAGGAGTCCTATCTCTAATTCAACCAGCCCCTCTTCTCCTGGGAATTCAATCCCAATTTTTTTGTAGTTTCCAACTTAGGGTCAGCCCTATGGAAATCAAACTTGCTAATTTCCACAGTCACATGAACCAATTCCTATAATAAATCTCTTAATATTTACATATATATGGGACGCATCCTGTTAGTGTTGTTTCTCTGGGGAACCCTTAATTAACACAGATTGTGGTAACAGGAGTGGTTCTTGAGAAACAGAATCTTAAGGATGAGATGACTGAGTTTGTACTAGGGATTTGGAATCTGATTAGATTAAAAGGGACTAATGTCTTTATTTCCAATGGTCAAGAAGGCACTGATGTATCATGGCATGAATTGGCAATAGAGATATGCAAAATATCAGCATTGGCTACTGTTACTCAAATGCTTATAAGAGTTAAGGCACTATGTGATAGTGTTTTTGGTACCTTAGGAGAGTTTTGTTTAGTTTTAAAAGTTTAATCATGTAGTTGGCTATTCCTAAATATGCTGGATGAAGTTGCTAATGAAAAGGATGACCTCAGGGCTACAAATTCCCAGCTAAAGCACTGCATCATGGGCATGAAAGTTATGTGTGCCTGAAAGAAACTCTTATTTCTTGTAGCAGTAGACTTAAGATTTTTGAAAACCAGTTGCAGAGTCTCATTGTGCTAGTGGTTAAATTACAATGCAAATTGAGTTCCCAACCTTTCAGGGTGTCTGCTGTTAAAGCAAGGGCATGGATTTGGAAGGAATGGGATCTAAAAATTGAAATGGGAAAAATGGACTAATAATGATGATGGTGGGGACACTGACACGTAGATTCTGCTGTGTCATCTTTGCCAGATAAATCTGAAGTGCTGTGCCCTGAGAAAACACCCCTGACAACTTCATCTGAAGGGATTAACCTTGTTTCCCCAGATGAAATTGGAATGGAATGTTGTGGCAGTTTGAAGCTTTTGTGAACCCCAGAAAATCATATTTTTGGGTCTAATCTGTTCCATTCTTGTGTGTATGAAACTATTGAAGGTGGGACCTTTAGATTAAATTACCCCAGTTAAAGGCCTTTGATTAGGTTGCATGACCCCGGGTGGGCTTAATCTTCTTACTGTAATCCTTTATAATCAAAGAAATAAAAAGCCACCCACACAGAAAATAGCTGCAAAGACTGGAACCCAGAAGCTGAGAGTGAAGGCCCCAGGAGCCAAAAGCTAAACTCAATGGAACACAGAAGCTGAGAGGAAGCCACTTTACCCAGAAGCTGAAAGCAACAAGGCCTGAAAGAGAGGGGAGATGTCCATGTGCCTGATAGCCCACAGCTGCAGCTCAGGGAGACAGGATCTCTTGATGATGCCTTGATTTGGACATGTTCACAGCTTCAGAACTGTAAGCTTTTAACCTAATAACCCCCCATTGTAAAAACCAACCCATTTCTGGTATATATTGTTCCCAGAAGCTTTTAGCAAACTAAAACAAAAGCCCTGAGGTAGTTGACTTGCAAGACACTGCTAATTCCTATTATTACCCACCCACAACAGTCCTCTTTGCTTCTAGACCTAAAACCAGACTGATGTCCCAACAGGCTCTGGAAGGTGAGATACCTGGAAGGTGACACATGAGACAATGCGTTACACTCCAATAGACCTGAGTGATTTTTTCCAATTTATGCAGACAGAAATCTGAGGACTGTATGAGGTAACAGATATTAAGAGATGGATCAGGCTGAATTTACTGATATGGGCCCACCAAGCAGAGATTCAGCATAGTAGTGCAGGGGATTAGAAAGTACTTTAACAATTTTGTCAGGTACTCGGCCGAAGCAAGCCAACATTAAATGACATTGAAATGTCAGAACTGCCCTGGTGTAATGGAGATGAGGGGCTCCAAAGGCATAATTAGACTGTAAAATTGGAGTGTATTTATCATGGAAGCCCTGCTCACCCACACCAGGAATGTCCAGAGAACATCGCTGTCACCAAGACTGTGAGGTATAACTTTGTTAGAGAAGTTCCATCTACCTTGAAGAGCTTTGTGGATGCTCTTCTCTGTAGGTCAGATAGTACTGACAGAACTGCTGACACAGAACTTGCATCCTTAATTGCAATGAGGATGATTGAATCCCAGGTTTTCAGGAGACAAATGGCAGCAATTAATCTCCAAATACAAGGTGAGCATGGCTACCATAATGGACAGCAGAGTCAAAGCAGTAATTAGAATAGCCTGACTGGCAGAGGTCTATTGTGCTGACTAGTTGATCATGGGTACCTAGAAGGGAAATTGATGGGCAGTCTACTGAATTCTTACTTGATCTGTATAAGCAGAAAGGTTCTAGGTGATAACAAATTTCTAACTTGAATCACAAAACAGAGCATCATGTCCCCTCAAATAATTCTCAGACTTGAGTGAATTTACAGACCCAGAATCCATTGAATAAAAGGAAAGCTAATTCCCCTTAGGAAGAACCTTGATATACTACCATAAATTTACACTGTTAATCTCCTTCCCAATCTTTTCCATAGAGACCTATTGCCTTTTACCAGGATGACTAGGCCTGGGGGAAAAGGAAAGGTTCAGACATTTGGGGGATTATTGGGCACTGGCTCTGAAATGACATGAATTCCTGGAAGACCAAAACATTACTGTGCAGGAAGCGGGTGTGGCTCAGTGGATAGAGCCCCCGTTTACCATATGGGAGGCCCGGGTTCGCTTCCCGAGGCCTCCTTGTGAGGGCATGCCGGCCTGAGCGGTGCGGTGGGCTGATGCAGCAACCTTACGGCGGGAAGCGGGTGTGGCGCAATGGATAGAGCACCGTTTACCATATGAGAGGTCCCGGGTTCGCTTCCCGGCGCCTCCTTGTGAGGGCAGGCCGGCTCGCGCAGCGCCGTGGGCTGATGCGGCAAGACCTCACAGCAAGGGGGAGATAAGCAGACACAGAGAAGACACGCAGCGAATGGACACAGCAACACAAGCAGCAAGGGGGGGATAAATAAATAAAATAAATAAATCTTTAAAAAAAAACATTACTCTGGTTGGATAGTCGAAGTAGGTGCTTACGTAGGTTAGGAGATTAATGGGATTGTGCTTCAGGACCATTTCACAGTGGGTATTGTAGGTCCCTGAACCCATTCTGTGGTGATTGCCTGAGTGTTGGAATGCATAACTGGAATAAATGGCAGAATCCCCAGATTGGTTCCCTGACCTGTGGCCTGGGGGCTATTAAGGTAAGACAGGCCCAGGAGAAACCATTAGAACTGCTTCTTCCTGAAAAAAATAGCTACGCAAAAGCAACACCACATTCCTGGAGGAACTGCAGTGAATAATACCAGTATTAAGGATTTGAAGGAAACAAGAGTGGTGATTCCCATGATATCCCTTTTCAGCTCTCCCATTTGGCCTATGCAGAAAACAGATTGCCCTTGATGGATGGCAGTGGGTTGTTGTAAACATCACCAGGTGGTAATTCCAATTGTAGCTGTTGTTCCAGAAGTGATATTATTGTTTGACCAAATTGACACATCTCTTTATACCTGATATGCAGCTATTGTTCTGGCAACTATTTTTCTTTCTTTCTTTCTACCTGTTAGTACAGACAACCAGAATCCAAAGTGCTGTCAGTGGGCAAGGCCAGCCATATAGTTTCACTGTACTACCACAATGGTATATCCACTCTACAGCCCTCTGTTATAATCTAGTCTGCAATGACTAGATTGCCTTTCCCTTCCAGAAGACATCAAACTGGTCCAATGTATTGATATTATGCTGATCAGTCCTAGTGAGCAAGAAGTAGAGCAAGAAGTACCAACTTCTCCAGACTTATTAGTAAAGCATTAGCATGTCAAAGGATGAGAGATACCACTGCAGTGAAATTTCTATGTATCCTGTGGTGTAGGGCATGTCAAGATAGCCCTTCTATGGTGAAGCCTAAGCTGTTGTATTTGTGCCTCCTATAACCAAAAAGGAGCCTCAGTTTGTAATTAACCTTTTTGTATTTTGGAGGGCAACATATACTTCATTTGGGTGTGCTACTCCAGCCCATTTATTGAGTGTGACAGTTTGAAGCTAGGTGGACCCTAGAAGATCATATGCTTAGAGCTAATCTGTTCCTGTGCATGTAAACCTATTGTGGATGGAATCTTTTGATTAAATTACTTCAGTTAAGGACCTTTGATTGGATTGTGTGACCCAGACTGGTCTTAATCCTCTTACTTGAGTACTTTATAAATGGGAGAAACATGCTGAGACTCACACAAATGAAGGGTGTTGAGGCAGAAAGAAACCTCTAGAACTTGAAAAATCCAGGACAGGGAAAAACCACGGTTGGAGCATTCTGAAGCTGAAGCAATGAGGCTCAGAGGAGAGGGGAGAGATGAGAGGACACCACCATGTGGCTGATCACCCACAGTCAAACACAGGGAGAATATGAGCCTTGAGAAGAAGGCAGAGATCTTCAGAGCCACCATTATGTCCTGCCACATGGCAGAAATCCAGGATCACCAGCAACTGACCTTCAGGGAGAGAGCCCAGAGGAGAGGGGAAAGATTAGTGGACACAGCTGAACACATAACCAAGTTACCATGAGACCTGAATTGCCTGTAATAAACTGGGTATTGTCTAACCCACCAAGCCATAAAGTTGGGTGTGCACAGCAGAACTCCATCATCAAATGGAAGTGGTATATATGAGATTGGGCTTTAGCAGGCCCTGAATGCACAAGTACATTACACAAAGTGGCCCAAACGCCAATGGCGCCCACTCCTGCCACATTACCTTCTCTTTCCCTGCCTGCAGCAATGACCTCACGGGGAGTTCCCTATCATCAGTTAACTGAGGAAGATAAAACTCAGGCCTGGCTTATAGATGGCTCTACACAATATGCAGGTACCACCTGAAAGTTGAAAGCTACAGCACTACAGCCTTTGAATGGGCTATAGTTGAAGGACAGTGGTGAAGGGAAATCCTCCCAGAGTGCAGAACTTCCAGCAGTGTACCAGTTGTTCATTTTTTATGGAAGTAGAAATGGTTGGAGGTACATTTGTATAATGATTCATAGGCTGTGGCCAATGATTTGACTGGATGGTCAGGGACTTGGAAAGAAAATGATTCAAAATTTGGTGGCAAAGAGTTCTGTTGGAGAGGTTTGTGGATAGACCTTTCTGAGTGGGCAAAAACCATGAAGATATTTGTGTCCCATGTGAATGCTCACCAGAGGGGCACTTCAGCTTAGGAGGATTTTAATAATCAAATGGATAGGATAACTTGTTTTGTATTGTAGATACCAGTCAGCAACTCTTGTGATTGCCCTATGGATTCATGAATGAAGTAACCAGCGTGGTAGAGGAGGAGGCGGCATTTTGTTCTAACTGGAACAAATATATTGTCTGGACAAGATTTTTTTCCCCTGACTTGTCTTATCCACCATCATGGTATATCATTTTACCTATTCCAATAGAATTCTTATCCCTTTAACTGTGTACTCTTATTGAATGCCTCCATGGTTGTGTTAAGGCATGGAAGCAAGAATCAACATCCTTATGTTCCTCGAGACAATAATAGCAGTACTTTTATTTAATCAATCCCAATTAACATCTCTTAAATGAGATGTTAATTGGGGATTGTTAGGAAAATAATCAATTATTCCTATTTTACTGAGGTTTATTTTTAATCAGGATAGGTTTTTGAATTTTGCTTAATGTCTTTTTTTTTGCATTATGGAGATAATTGTGTGATATTTTTCCTTCATTTGATTGAAATAATAAATTATATTTATTTATATATTTATGAATCGTTTAAAAGAAGTATTCAAATTATCTGATCTTTAAAGGTTTAGTAAAACACCCCTGTGAATACATATGGAACAGTTTGGTGTTCTTGGCTTTTGTATTTGTTTTGTGCTTTTGTTTTCAGGGGAAATTATTGATAAATTATTCTACTTCTATTGTATTAGGTCTCTTTAAGTCATTTTTGGTCAATTATATTTTCCCAGAATCTTACTTATTTCATCTTTTTTTACTCTTTTTTTATATTGAATTGTTTATGGTAGCTTTTCAGTGTTATTGTTTTTAAACAATTTCCTCTCTGTCGATTATTATTTTTCCATTCGCACTTCTTATTTTATTTATATAGGCTTTTTGGTCCTTTTCTTAATTTTGTTTTTATTTTGAAACACTCCAATGCAGGCAAAACTAGTAGTGGCCCAGACCTTTCAAGAATGATGTTTGGGTTACCCTACCAGTCAAAGAACCATGACCAGCTGAGGTGCTTGCTGAAGGTAAAGGGAATATGGAACCGATAGTGGAAGAAAATAGTTATAAGCTACAATTTTGTGACCAATTGCAGGAACAAGGTCTGTAATGGTTATGAGTATTTTTTCCTTGTTTTGTATGTATGTTTGTATATATACATAAAGCAAATATGTTTGTTTTCTTCCCGTTGTTATCTTATCATATAACATAATTGTGTTAACTTTATGTAGTATATTAAAGTTACAAGTTAAAAGGATAAGAGTCAATATAACCAAAAGACTTGTGTCCTCTTCTAGGGAAATTATTAGTGCATTTCCAGTTGTTTGCAGGATAGTTGAATTACGTTAGGTGATAGCATGACTGTTATTGTTTTTATTTAGAGTAAGGACATTTGGTTTAAGGAGATGTATATAGGTGTGAAGTTGACAAGGGGTGGACTGTGATGGTTAATTTCAAGTGTCAAGTTGGCTAGGTTATGGTGTCCAGTTGTTTGTCCTGCTTGTAAATGTGAGGGTATTTTGCAGATGGAATTTAGTCATTAGCCAGTTGATTGCATCTATGGCTGATTACATCTACAATCAATAAAGTAGACTGCCTTCATCAGTGGGAGGAATCTTGGCATCCAATCATTTGGAGGCCTTAAAGCAAAACCTGAGGATTTCAGCAGTCAGAAAGAATTTCTACCTCTCTATCTCTAATTCTATCTCTGGATAGAATCTGTATTCTATCTCTAATTCAGTCATCCTTCTTCTTCTGAGGAATTCAGCGTCACCTTCAGAGTTTCCAACTTGCAGTATGCCCTATGGAATTTGGACTTGCCAATTCTAAGTTTCACAAGACAATATTCCTGTAATAAACATTTTTATACATATATATCCTGTTGGTTCTGCTTTTCTGGAGAAACCTGCCTGATACATGTACATTATGTCCAGAACTCTCTTTGCTATGGCCTCCATAGCCTCCCTTTCTCCTCTAACCACATCTTCAAGTGCCTTGCTTCTAACTCACTATATTTCTGTCACACTGGTATTCCTTTGTTCCACCACAACTCTACATTCATTACTTCAGGATGTTTGTACTTTCAGTTCCTTCTGCCTGAAATTCTTCTTCCTCAATCTCCTCATGGCTTATTTTTCTTATTAGCACAAATGTTATCTCACCATAAAAGTCTTCGCTAGCCTCCAAAATTAGAATAAGCCTCCAGTAATTCTCTATCCTATTATCCTTTTTATTTTTGTCATCTTTTCTATCTGAGTTTATGTGTTTTGTGTATTTATTTTCCAATTCCCGACCCTCCAACACACACACACACACACACACACACACACACTCACTCCTACTGAAATTTAAACTCCACAGGAGCAGGACTACTGTCTGATGCACAGCTGAATTTCCAGGATCCTAAACATCAACTGGTATAGAGCAGGCACTAAAAAAATAATTGTAGAATAATTTAAAATAAATGTACACAAGATGGGAACAAGGGATCTGCATTTTCAAAAAGTATCCAAGATATTCTGACAACCAGTATTTAGAAAACAGTTACCTAGAAAATTTCATCTAATTTCTCTTGTCACTACGACTTTTTAAGATGTGCCCTTTTGGGATTCACAGCAGCTCTTCAGGTTAGTGAAATCCCCCAAGGCTTCCAATACTTCCAGTGTTATCAATGCTTCAATACGTCCTTTCCATCTTGGCAGCTGAGAGTATCCTTCATCCCTAGGTATGGTATAAGGAGGCATATCTCAAGACCAAGTATCAATCCTAGTTTTGGTTGCCAGTGTGAATACATAAGTATTCGAGGTTGGGGGATAATCTGGCAAACAAAAGCATTGATCAGCTAGCTCATGCATTCACTTTCCTCTTCCATTTAAAACGATTCTGCCTCTACTTGGCTCAGTAAAATGAAGTGTTTCCATTTGTTGCACATTTTAAAGTTCATTTTAATTACCTAGACTTCCTGGATGTATTCTTTGTATTTTACTTTATATGTTTGAAAAATGAAGATCTAGCTGTAGGTATACTCATAAAAATATAATAGTGCATTTGTGAGTTGTAGTAATTTATTAAAATTTCAACATATTTAACTTTATCAAGTTTGGAGTAAAGGCTTTCCCTCTGTAGAAATACCCTATTTTCTGCCTATATATATCATTAATCACCATATTGTACTCTGGTTTGTGAAATCATTGCATATATAGCTTGCCAGGATTCATATAAAATGTTTCTTACATTAGTAAAATATTCTCTATACATTACATATTTTGTCAGACAAAACAGCAATATTAGAAAACACCACTCCCTTTGAAACTAAGGGAAGGTTAAAGATTAGGTTGTTTTCTTTTACTGATTAATCAGAAAGTGAATAACAATATCCATGGCAAAAAATTAATAGAATTTATATTGTAACTTCTGTGGGGTAGGACTAAATTTTACATGTGTTGACTCAATTTTAACAACTACCCTATGGGTAGTACTATTGCTTTCTGCATTTTACAGGTGAGGATACTGAGATGCAGATGGATTGAGCAATTTGCCCTAGGTCACAAAACTAGCAGTAGAGTCAGGATTCAAAGCCAGTAGTTATATATCCAGGATCTATCCTCCTAACCACTGTGCCAATTATAGCTATTATTATCAATAACATGGAAAGGTCATTCACAAATATTCTTTTAAAATGTCATCAAGGCAATGCTTTCTTCCTGAAGACTGGCATTCTGGGGCTAGCTGCCTGTGATCCACAGTCCTTAGCTTGTCACAGAGATAGGCACATAGCAGCATTGCTTTGTAGATGCCTTGATTTGGACTTTCTTTTAGCCTCAAATCAGTGAGCAAATAAATTATCATTGTTAACCCAAACCATTTCATAGTATTTGCTTGAGCAGCCCAGGAAACTAAAACATGCTTTAAAAAGATGTTTATTTCCATGAGGCAGCCTCTATGTACAAAATTATTTTCTTCCCTGAATTCAATTTACTACAGATTGAAATACAAGGGCAGATTGGTGTTACCATAATTATTTGACTTAAAAGCTGTCAAACTTGGATTTGAAGAGGTATTTTATTGAAAGCAATGAGAAGAGTCTAGAGAAGTATAATGATACAGCAGTTATTTTGGTCAATATTCTGTATAGGAAATATTAATGTTACAACTCTTAACTTATTAAGTTAAAGTGATTATTGAGATTCAGCAGGAAACTAAATTATACTTTAGGAATCACAAAGTATATAGAGCAGACACAGATTGCGGAAATATTTTACCTGGAGAGAAAAGTTTAAACCCATGTAGTTGGCTGTGTCCACATCACTGAGTGGGTCTTGGTGTTGGGAGATGGTAAGTACTTGAATGCTGGACTTACCCAGCTGATCTCCATATTAGATTGTAGCATCCACCTACATGTTCCCTATATCTCCTCTACTATGGGTATTTATGCTATCTAGAGGAATTCTTCGTAGATCATTGTTCTTGGGTATTGAATCATGTACCCCTCAAAAGACATGTTCAAGTCCTAATCCACATTCTTCTGTGAACCCATTTGTAAATAGGATCTTTGAAGATATTATTATTAGTTAAGGTGTGTACTCATTTGTGAATAAGATCTTCGAAGATCCTGTTTAGACAAGGTCAAATTGAATCAGGGTATGTCTTAATCAATATGACTGAACTCCTTATAAGCAAAAGAAATTGGGATGCAGAAGTCAGTGGAAATTAGAGGAATATATGGCCAAGCGGGAGAAGTGGAAGTCAGAAGGAGAAGGCATGTGACTGAGGCAGAGACACAACCAAAGGACCCTAAGGATTGTGGTAAGCCCACACTAGAACACTCGAGATTCTGGGATTTGATTTTTGGACTTCCGTCCTCCAAAACCATGAGGCAATAAATGCCCATTGTTTAAGTCAACCCATTGTGTGGTATTTGTCATAGCAGCTCCAGAAAACTAAGACAAAGACAATCACCAATCACCAGTAACTCTAAGGATAAGGTTGACTGGGAGAAAAGATGTGAAAGAGTCACAAGTGATTTTCAGTAAAGAAAAAGGTACAAAGAAGAGAAAAATTAAAAGATGACAATATAAAGAGAGAGCAAATAAACTCTTCCCTCCTAAAAGTGAAAAGATTTTGCATATAATCCCTGATTTTCTGGAAGGAGGAAAGATAACTCCACAGAGCTCTGAGAGTTGATGATTACAAAGTAACCTTCAAAATTTCTGCAAAAAGAAAGAAATCAGATTTCATCAAAAGCATTAGAAAAAGCATGCTGCTATGTCAAGAAATCAGATGCAGAGGAACATCTCAACTTCAAAGAGAGTCCCCCAAATAAATGGTTCTCACAAGACCAACAACATGGTGGCACTTTGCAGAAAGAGAAAGGAGATTGTCATATTTGTGCCAAAGCTATGTTAAAACTAAACATTTTTTGACAACACATGTTGGTTTATGTTTTAGTTTGTTAAGCTGCTTAAAGCAGATACCATGAAATGGGTTGGCTTTTAACAACAAGAATTTATTAGCTTACAAGCTTACAGTTTTGAGGCCATGAAAATATCTAAATGAAGGCATCATAAGACAATGCTTTTCTACTGAAGACCAGCTGGTGGTGAGCCTTAGCTCCTCTGTCACATGGCAAGGCTCATGGCGGTGTCTGCAGGTCTCTCCCTTCTCTTCCCAGTTTCATGGATTTCAGCTTCTTGCTTCCATGGCTCTTTCTCTCTGTATCCATCCTGTTACTAAGAACAAACCTGAATGAGGTGGGTCTCATCTTAACTGAAGTAGCCCTATCAAAAGATTCTGCTTAAAATGGGTCCACACCCCAGAGAATGGATTAAATTCAAGAACACGTTTTCCTGGGGCACATACAGTTTCATATCACCATAGTTCATTTAATACTCTGCCATTGAAACTTACAAAATATGGTTATGAGAAAAGATGCTAACTTGTTTAGGGTAAAATAGCTTTTTCAGTTATAGAACACACTAAAAGAAACTAAGATATTTATGAAAATTTTATCCATGACCCCTTGAGTCAGCAAGAGGGTCTATAGAGATCATATGTATAAATAACTTCAATTTGTCATTTCAGAAATGTGTTTATATCAAGGTAAGAAAAGCTTTTTTCAAAAATTTGGCAAAAACTTTTTTCAAACTAATATTCAATGGAACCCAGTTTACAAGATGTTCTGCCAAAAATAGATTCTGTGGACAAATCAGTTTGGGGAAGATATACCCAAGATCCCCCATTTTGATATGTGCCATGATTCAAAGCATGTTTAAGTTTCTGTAACAAAGAAATACACTCAATACAGCATTTCCTACATCTATTTAAACATAGACTTACTTCCACCACATTTTTTCTATAATCATAAACACCTCCTGGCATCTCATAGAAACAGTGTACTACAGAATATATTTTGGAAATTGCTGTGTTAAGACAGTATAAACTATTTTAACTTATGAAGTACAAAGAGATTACTCAGCTCAAGTTATTTTTAAGGTTTGATTATTAGTTGGAAAAATCAATCAAATTAAAACTGTCAGGCAAATTTTATTTAGTTGATTTATTGAGAAGAGAAAAGTCTGCTTCTATAAAAAATTGTCAAGTATACTGTTTTTGAGATTAAGTTAAGCTTTATTCTGACAAGTTCTTAATTTTTTCCATGCCAAATACTTTTACTACTGTGTTAAGATCTTTGTGTAATTATTGATTAGCTAAGTTTCCAAGATTGAAACACCACTTGATTGAACCCAATGAACAGCTTATAATAATTTCACCAGGAGTAGTTTTTGCTCAACACTTCATCTCACTTCTGTTTATAATATTGGTTTATTCATGCTCCAAAGGAGTTAGTTACCTTGATTGTAAAAAAAATCATGTCTTAATCATCCACAAGAAAAGAAATAACATGAGTTATTGATATCTAGTAATAACACAAAATCATCATGTTAGTTTGGCTATACCTTCTCCAGGTATGAATTGCTTCTTAGCAGAAATGCTAAGTAGATATATATGTGAATTTTACATACTGTCTCTCCTCCACTGGAAGAGAAATTTAATAGAAATAAGTAAGCCACATGTCTTATAATCAGTCCAAGGATAGGAAAGAATTGACAATACTGTTGAAATGGTTTGGTCTTAAGATCTATCTAGATTACGCCATTTCACTTTCACATTTAAGAACTGCAGAAGAGGAGTGAAAGAATGTAAATTGATCTTCATTTAACCTATCCATAGAGCCAGCTGCTTTAATTTGAAATATTCATTGAATATGTGTGCAATAACCATGGCTAACCTGAATGTATTTCAGGAGATACAGCTACTTATTAAGTCCATGGAGTTCTGCCAATCTACCCTGTTTGAAAAGTAGATCATAATTAAAATGTAATCATTTAGTATCATTGGCATTCCTGCTTAAGCTTACAAGTCAGAATTAAGCAAATTCACATCAAAAGGTACTTCTTCTATAACAGCAGGGAGAGATTCGTCATCCTTTTGAACAAGGTTTTCAGTTTACCTTTAGTGCTACTTTTTCCCTGACTTTTTCTTATTAACCAAAAAGATGATGTAGGAAGAAGAATGGACTCCTTTCACAGAGTTCCATGACTTTTTAAAGCCATTTATTTGTGTCCATTTTCCAGCACTTTTATGTTAAGATTTTTCCTTGTAAAATTTAATGAATATTCTTTAAACTAATTTACATTAATTGTGAAAGACATTTAGCCACTGAGAATAGTAGAGTAGTACATTTGCAGTTCTTAGGGCTTAGTTTGAGAAAAATTTAAAGAATATTTAACATTCAAGTTCTTTAAGCATGCCAACTTCAAATCATCTAAATAAAATAATATGCAAATGACATTTTTAAGCTACATTCTATAAAGTATATAAGAAGGAAACTTATATACTTTAACTTCCATTCCAACTAATAGCTATGCAGTGCATCCTGAATCTTGTGAAAAAGCATTGTGAAGTACATTTTCTCAACTCTAGGAAATTTATTCACTAAGAGAATATGGTTCTTTTTATGGTCAAAGAAAAGTCCTCTCTGCATTAATGAGATTACAATATCTATCAAAATCAAATCTATAGGTTATCAACCAAGATGGAGTAACCGAGGTTGAATTTTCCTTTCACCCTTAAACAACTAAGAAAATGGAAAAAATGTATTAAACAGTGACTTGTAGGCAGCACAGAACTCTGATTCCTTTAGAGAAGGATCACAGACAAGGTGAGTCATATGCTTGCCCCTGCTTACTGCTGGCACTCAAGGCTATGTTCAAGCTGAAGTTCAGGGCAGAGAAATGCAATAAGGCCTGGTAGTCTAACTAAATTGAAAATACAGAAACTAAAGAATAAACAGGTAAAGAGTAGAGCCAGTTGGTTACTCCATATAAACAACTCCCTTGGTAGGCTACATATTGGGAGAAAATATATGCTAAACACATACCCAACAAAAAACTTGTATCCAAAATAAACAAAGAATCCTGAAAACTCAACTATGAGAAAACAACCCAATTAATAAATGGACAAAAGATCTGAATAAACACCTTGCCAAATAAGATATGGAGATTGCAAATAAACACATGAAAATTTCAACATAACAAAATATTAGGGAAGAGCAAATTAAAACAATGAGATACCACCACACAATAAAATTGCCAAAATACAAAACACTGCCAAAAGCAAGTGCTGACAAGCATGTGGAGAAATAGTAATTTTCATTCATTGTTGGTAGGAGTGCAAAATGGTATAGCCAGTTTGGAAGAAGATTGGCAGTATCTTATAAAGGTAAACATGGGTTTATCATATGATCAGCAATTGTGCTCCTAGGTATTTACCCAAGTTGAAAACTAATGTCCACATAAAAGGCTGCATGCAAATATGTATAGTAACTTTATTCATAATTGCCAAAAGTGGAGGCAATCAAGATGCCCGTCAATAAGTAAATGGATACATAAACTGTGATACAATCACACAATGGAATATTATTCAGCAAGAAAAAGAAGTGATCGATCAAGCCACAAAAAACATGGAAGAACTTTAAGTGCACATTGTAAGTGAAAGAAACAAGTCTAAATTTATTACATACTCTGATTCCAACTATATGGCATTCTGGAAAAGGCAAAATTTTGAGGTAGTGAAAACATCACTGGTTGCTATGGGATCAGGGGAGGGAGGGAAGGATGACTAGATGGAGCAGAAGTATTTTTAGGGCAGGTAAACTATTCTGTATGATACTGTAATGGTGAACACATGACATTATACTTTTTTTTTTTTTTAAGATTTATTTATTTATTTATCCCCTCCTTGCTGCTTGTGCTTGCTGTGCCCATTCGCTGTGTGTCTTCTCCGTGTCTGCTTATCTTCCCCTTGCTGTGAGGTCCCGCTGCATCAGCCCCTCGCGCCGTGCGGGCCGGCCTGCCCTCACAAGGAGACCCTGGAAGAGAACCCGGGGCCTCACACATGGTAAATGGGGGCGCTATCCATTGAGCCACACCCGCTTCCTGTTGTGAGGTCTTGCTGCATCAGTCCACTAGGCTGCGCGGGCCGGCCTGCCCTCACAAGGAGGCCCCGGGAAGCGAACCCGGGGCCTCCCATCTGGTAAACGGGGCCTCTATCGACTGAGCCACTCCCGCTTCCCTTTGACATTATACATTTATTAAAACCTATAGAACTGTACAACACAGAGTGAACCCTATGTAATTTACGGAGTTTAGTTACTAATAATGTATCAAAACCATTCAATGTAACAAATGTACCACACTAGTGCAAGTTGTTAATGGTAGGGAAAATGTGTGTGCCTGTGTGTGGGTGGGTATATGGAAATTTTCTGTGCAATTTTTTTGTAAACCTAAAATTCCTATAAAAATTATCTTTATTATTTAAAAAGTAACTTTTCCCTACCAAAAAAAAGCTAAAGAAAGTGCTTTAAGTTAAGGAATTGTCACCAGATGTAAATACAGATCTACATGAGGAAATGAAGAGCACAGGATAAGATAAATATGTGAACAAACATACAATACATTTTTTTCTATTAATTTCTTCAAAGGACGTAATACTATTTAATGTAAAAGTTATAACACTGCACTGTGAAGTTTATAATGTATGTAGATATAATGTCTATGAAGACAAGATCATGAAAGAAAAAGACAGAGTGGTAATAAAATATAAGGAGGTACATTGTAATCTCTGGATCAATCCCTGAAACAAAAGAATACAAAGAGATAATGCTTCAAAGCCACTTGAGAAATCAACATGCAAGTGTTTAAAAGATTTGATTAACCTCAAAAAAGGCATTAAAGAATAAACAGAGAAAAAAAAAACAGATGGGACAAAAAGAAAATAGCAAAATGACAGACCTAAATCCAACCATATGATAAATTACATTAAATATAAAATTATTTAAATCTCCCATTTAAGATAGAGATGATAAAAGTGGAGAAAAAAGCAAGATTAGCTCTGACATCCATACAAGAGGCACTTTATAAATAAAGATACAAATTAAAAAAATAAAAAAAAAGAGATATATCTGAAAACAATAAGAAAGCTGGAGGGGCTATAATTCCGAGTGACAAACAGACTTCAAGACATTGAGTATTATCAGAGATAGAGGAAAATTTGCAGTGATAAAAGGATCAGTTCATCTGTAAAACATAACAATTTTTAAAAATGTATCTAACAAATAAATATACTTTGAAACACATGAAGAGTAACTGATGGAACCAGAGAAATACACAAGTCCACAATTACATTTGGAAATTTTAACAGCCCTATTTCAATTATTGATTAAACAAGAAGACAAAAAAGTGTGAGAATATTAACCACATTGACCTCATTAAACTTTATAAAATAGTGAGAAAGTGTTCAACATTGTTAGACTTTAGGGAACTGAATTTTAAAACTACAGTGAAGAACCATTATATGAACACAATGATGGCTAAAATTAAGAAAGTTGGCAACTCCAAATATTGGAAAGGGTGTAGAGAAACTGGAAATCTCATAAATTGCTGGTGGGAGTGTAAATTGACAATCACTTTGGAAAAAGGTTCAGTTATTTCTTATAAAATTTAGCATCCACCTATTACGTGTCCCAGCAATTCCATTCCTAGGTATTTATAAATATAATGAAAACACACACATGTCCACAAAAAAAGACTTGTTCAAGAACATTCATAGGAGAACTAAACAACCAACTATGACTTTTTTGGATTAAAAATGACATATATTTGACTATTACAATTTTCTACTGTTTTATATTTTATACTTGTGGCAGTTTGGTATTGTTTATAAATTCCAAAAATTGATATTGGATTGTGTTTGTAAACTGGTCTGTTTCTCTAGGCATATTAGATTGTATTAAATTCAGAAGCTTCACTTTTACTTGATTAAATGATTAGGGCTTTGATTTGGCCACCTCAGTAGGATGTTGAGTCCCTGCCCCCTTGGGGCAAGAAAATGACTCATCTGAGGAGAGAGTTTGAGTTTCGATGCTGGAGCCCCGGAAGGTAAATACGCAGAGAAGAACACAGAGGAAGAGAGACAGCTCATCAGACAGGATTCTGTGGCCTAAGGAAGAGAAATGAGCCTGATAGTCTACAGCTGACCTTGTGAAGACACCAGAGCAGCTGAGCCCGGAAAGAAACAAGCCCTGGGAAGACAGAGAAGTCTTATGCCAGCCTACAGCTGAGATCAGAAGAAACTGGGACCATGGAGCCTTAAGAGGAAAGAGGAAGGCTGAACTCTCGCAGACATCTTGCGTCAACACGTGGCAACAAGCTTTGGGTGAGAAAATACCTCTTAAGTAACCGTGAGTTGACTCCTTAGGGCCTTGTGATTGTGAGCTTCTACTCCAAATAAATACCCTTTATAAAAGCCAACAGAGTTCTGGTACTTTGCATCAGCACCCCTTTGGCTGACTAATACGATACTTTTATACATATGGTCACTTAACTGTATAATACTGACAATTATAATTATAAATAACATTCAGAAGCAAAACATTTGAAGAAAACATATCTATTTAAACTTCTATTGAAAAGTATGTATGCATTCTTGGTATTTTTTTAATAAAATGTCCACAAGCCTTTAAAATGAATATTGCCTGCTAAATTTTTTTGTGTTCACCAATTATTCTAAATAACTATGATTTGTTTATGAAAATAATGATAGAGGAAAAAAGGAAGAAAGACTAGTTTCTAAAAAACACCCTTTTTGGGGAAGTAAAAATAAGATAATCTTCACTTCTCCTGACTAAATGCAAAATAATCTCTTTTATCTTCATAATAATCCATATTATTTAATAATAATTTGATTATTTAGAGAAACAAGGTAGGCTAGGGTACTTAAACATTCATTCACTTCACAAACACTCACCAGTTCTTGCAAATGACCAGAGTGGCCAGCTCTGATCTAAAACAGAAAGTTTTTGAAGGTACTCTTGGCTCTAATCCCAATTTAAAGGTTTATGTTACAAAGATTTACCAAATTCATAAATGTTAAGTCCTTTTGGTTTGTTTCATATGCATTCTGAATTAATTTCACTCCCCAATAATATACAAAGGAAGAAAATATTTTCTTTGGGCAATAAAAGCATATAACAAAATAATAAAAAAACAAAATCAAGTCCTTAATAATACTTTGTTCTAAATGTCCATTGTCTCATCCACAAATTGGCAAAACGTTTTTTCTGTTTCTCCTTCTAGGGAGAAAAAATATACCACTGGTTTGAGAGGCAATTATGTTTTCCAAAATATCCTCCAGAGAGAGTGAGTAGCTTGCTCTTGGTCACAGAAGCGTAGAGCTGAGGTTAATTTTCCAAGAGTGATGATGACACATCACTGCACTAGATTATGCTGGCCTGGCAGTCTCGGTTTAAGTAATTCACTGTGTGTCATTTCCATTCAGAGGAGTGACAGTGTTTTCCTTTCCCTCAGCCAAAAGTCTTCTCAGGAGGGAGCCTCTTCTGACTTGCCAAAGGTTTAGCAGCTCCAGGCGCTCCCCAGGGAATTGTCTAATGAACTAGTTGTGACAGCTGATATTTAATGGTGACATAGTCATCGATCCAGAGCTGCGTTACAAGTCATATTCTTGTTGGGTGGAGGTAAAGCAAACACTCCTCTGTCATTCAACATACTCTTAAATTTGGTTGACCAACTCTTCATTCCTGCATATAAGTGAACGTGTTTTATCATCAATTCCAGGGAGGAGATGGATGAGCAATCTGGAGATTAAATCAGTTAATCATTTCTTTTTTGGCAGTGTTAGTTATCTCTTTCCCAACAAGAGGAGGAATTAACATTCATCGAGGGTCTACCCCCACTGCTACATTCTTAAAAGTAAATGATCTCATCAATGTTCCCTTTATGAATAAAGAAACAAATACTCAAAAAGTTCAAAACCCCACAAGGTCACACAACTAAAAAGTATTAGAGGCCAGGAACTTTATGGCAAAACTTTCTAACGCCATCTATTATCCTTTCCTTACTTTATATGGAAAAAAGTCTTTATGAATGAAGTCATATAGAGAGCAAAAGACCCTGAAAGAAAAGCACACATTTGGAGAAAAAAATACATCTGTGAGTTTATTTAGAACTTTATTCTGTAAATCTTTTATTTTTGCAAGTTCAGAAAAGCCTAATCTTTGTTATCTACAAAATCAACAGCAAACAGAGGATAAGAGGTTACACATATTCAGAGACAAAGATGCATCTCTTCAAAATGGAAATGTTGCAGTAAAAAGCATGAATGAAGAAATAGCTCAAATTTAAGAGCAGAAGACATTTTGCTCTAAAAACTAAAAGAAAAGGACAACCTCTTAGAATCTGTTAACAATGCTGTGTAAGCATGAAAGATATTTTACTATCGTGCGCAGACTAGATTCAGTATGTTAGTGACAGAATTGTGTTTTAAAATCCGTTAAATTTATATACCACTGTGATAGCAACCACTATTGACTTTCTGACAGACTAGCAAGAAAATAGAGCTTTTTCTTCTAAACAACTGGACAAAAAGTGAAAATTTTAGTTAATCAATGAGTTTTCAGTCTGCATGATTCCCAGCTCTGGCTTAATATACTGATACATCAGTTAAACAGAAACAAAGACAAGATAAATGAAAAAGAAAGAAAAAAAAAGGGGGGAGATGCTATGTTTTTTGTATGTGTTTGCCTGTGTCCATCTTTGTATAAAGGTAGGCTATAAAGAATTAGATAAAAGGAATATGAATTTGAAGAAATAAATTTGTAAGAAATAAATCTGAGGAGATTGGACCTCAGGAGATGACTTTATTTCCTAAATTGCAGTAATTTTCCCAAAGGATTCATGGTTGTTTTCCACCAGTTATTGCTCGTGAGGTGCTGCCTGAAGATTTAGTTATCCACAACTCCCAAATAAGAAGTATTTACAGTGTTCACCCTTGTGATGATTAATTTCATGGTTAGGTTATGGGGTCTAGTTGTTTGGTCAAGCACTGGATTGCTTGTTACTTTGAAGGCATTTCATAAATGGGATTTGCATCTACAATTAGTTGATTGCTTCTACCATCAACAAAAGATATTGCCCTCTACAATATCCTCATCCAATCAGTTAGAGGTCTTAAAAGCCAGAATTTAGAGTCTCAGAGATCAAAAGAATCTCTGTCTCAACACTGGCTCTTGCCGGAATCTCCAGCCAGCCAACTTTCCCTGGGTTATCCAGACTATGGACTTCAACACTGGAGTTTCCAGGCCATGACCTGCCCTCCAGAGTTCAGACTTGGCTGTGTGAGATAACTCCTTATCATAAGTCATATATATTTATCCTGTTGTTTCTGTTTCTCTGGAGAACATTGACTAATACAAATGTCAGTGGGGATTTAGTGACCATGAGAATATTAGAGCCTTGGAAAAGGGTCTATAAGGTCCTAGAGCTAGAAACTGTGGCATAAAATGTAAGAACCAAAGGTTATAGATGTTATCATACCTAAACAAACCCACCAAAAATAGGCCCTAATAGGTTCTCTGTAAATAGGCAAATCTCCACGAAGGTAGTGATGATATCTATTTACTGACAAATAAGACTGAGATTTCCTGAATATGTTTTGAATTTTGCATTGGGCCAGCATCCTGAAAATGCATATTCAAAAAATGACCAGTTACCATTGATACTGTGCTTGCTTTGAGTTTACCTTTGGCCTTATTTTCTATTCCCTGTCCCCATTACAGCTAGCTCCCTCCCCCACTCATCCTCACATCCCTCTAGCTTTAGCATTTTCATTTTTGCATTTGAGTTCTTAGATCTGAGATATGATACTATTTGCAGAAAGCGTCTGTTCGTCCTTCCCTTTTCTCATCCCTACAATAAACCATATGACTTAGTAACTGTTTCCAAGGTTTGGTCGTTATAAAAAGGCTACAATCACTGCGAATGATCTCCATAGAAACATCAAATCAGAAATTGGTTTTGTGTGTGGACGGACAAGTAAAGTTAATGAACAGAAGGATAAGCTAATGAAAATCAAAAACAATTGAGGCTGACACCTGGCAAATGTCTTATGTGTATAGTTGAATGCCATGTTTATTTGTCGCAGAAATTAAAACACCAGTATAGAATTGATAGTCTTAATGCCAAGAGAGGGGTGAGGGAAATTTTCAGCAATGCATTTGACCTTATAGTTGACCCTCAAAATGTATGTATTACCACATGAAATGATGGCATAATTGGAATAACACTAATGAATCAGCACATTTCCACCTTGAAGTATCCCTAAGCACACAGATTCCTCAGCCTCCCTTCTCATCATTGCCAAAATTCTCCCTATCCTCACTCTCGCTTTATTTTTGTCATCAAGTGTCAAATACCATAACCTCATTCCACCTATTTGAGGCATATGCCAAAACCATTTTCGCAACATTCTTACCATGATTTTCTTACCCCTTAGTCACTTACTCTAATCTCCTTCCTTTCCATGTACCAAAATACTCATATTTCCCTAATCTTGAATACCTTTCCGTAAGCTTGTTATCTACCCCACAAACCACTCTCCTATTTCTCTTCTTAATTTTCCAAACTAAAGTTCTTAAATGTACACCATGCTCATTGTCCCTGCCACCCCATCCCACCCTGCACACTCTTTAATCCTCTGCTTTTGAAGTTTGCCCCCATTTTTCTGCCAAACTGCCCTTTTAGAGGTCACCAGTGACTTCCTGATCTTGAAACACAGTGACTTTTTTTTTTTTTACCTACGTCTTTGAGATCTCTATAGCATTTGGCACAGATGATCAGCCACCTCTTCCTTATTATTTCTTTTATTAGATCAACAGTATTCCTTATTTGCAGTAATATCATTGCAGTATCTAATCTCATCCTCCTTTTAAAAGCAAGCCGGCAAACATCACATGGCTAATAACTGTCTGGGTCTGTTGATCCTTGGTCCACTGCTACTGCCGGTATGCTGTGCTGCTGAGGTAGTATGGCTCAGAGGAGAGGACATGCGCTTTGTAAGTAAACTCAGTTTCTAATTCTAATGCCCACTTACTACATTAAAATCTCTGAGTTTCATTTCCTCATGTGTGAAATGGGAAAATCCATACCCATTTTGTAAGATTGTAGTTGAAATTATGGTATAACACCATTAGGGGCCCTTGTCAAATTCTGGCATATACAGCAGTTACCAGGTATCTTAGTTTTCCAGGCTGCTATGACAAATACCCCACAATAGGGTGGCTTAAACAAGGGAATTTATTTGCTCATAGTTTTGAAGCTAGGAGAAGTCCTAAACTGAGTCATCATCAAGGTGATACTTTCTCTCCAAAGTCTGTAACATTCTGGTGCTGGTTGCCAGCAATCTTTGGAATTCCTTGGTTTGTATCCCTGCCTCCGTCACATGGTTATATCCTCTCCTTTTTCTTCTGGGTTTTGCTGACTTCCAGCTTCTGGCTCTTCCCCCATGACTTTCTCTGATTCTGCCTGAATTTCTTCTGCTTATAAGGACTCTAGTAATCTGGATTAAAGCCCACCCTGCTTCAGTTCAACAGACCTTGACTAAAAATAACATCTTCAAAAGGTCCTATTTACACAATGGGTTCACATCCACAAGGACATGAATTAAGATTAAGAATATGTCTAAATTGGGATGTGTAATTCAACCTACCACAGTAGACTTGGTTATTTTCATTCCCAAACTATTATCTACAGATTCAACAACATAACAAATAGTAACTGAATGCTCTTAGTCCTTAGAGATAAAACATAGGATGAAGCAGAAATGGAGCTTGTAGGAGTTTGCAGTCTGGCTACTCTTCAATTTCTTTCCAGTTTTGTGACACTACACTACCCATGTTCACTCTGACAGCTCAGGTTACGCCATTCCCTTTATGATTTAGTTCGTGAGTTCATACCCTCAGTCTTAAAGGGTATCTAAGAGTACATCCTCAAGTATTTTTCAATTTTCTATTCATTCTCCCCATGGTCCAGCTATAACTACAGATTTGTACCCTTTCCTAAACTTCAACTTTATATTACCAACCACTTGCTATAAATCTCTGCTATATATTCAATGTCTCAAACAAAACTAATGACCTTTACCTCTAATCAGATTCACATTAAAAACTTGACTGTTTTTATGTTGCTAGCAGTCCTGATGTCTCAGAGAAATTTCAAAGTCAGCATTTATAAGTTATCATCCTTCTTTCCCATCAGCTTGTGGATCCTTTCATATTCTCTAATTCCTTGGTGAGACCACCATGCATCTAAACCTGACAGCTAAAAACCAGGTTGTTATCCAGTGCCTCTGCCTCCCCTTTACTCATCTGTTTTACTTCCTTAATATCAGTATCATCCACTCCCAAACCTTACTACAAACATTCAGCATCACACACCTACACTACAAAATAAATAAATAAAATAAAATAAAATAAAATAAAAACTCTCCCAATCATCTGACATACTCTCTTCTAACCACAAACATCTCTTGTCCCTGGTACCCACCTTCACCATTAGCACTGTATTCACTTTGTGCCAACAGACTGCTGTTTGCACATTTCACATTATTGTCCAGCAAAAACCGTATAATAAACTCTTCATTGCCTTATTGAGCATGTGCTCAAGAACATCCTTGAA
The DNA here is from genome assembly GCA_029593785.1 of Cabassous unicinctus. Taxonomy (NCBI): domain Eukaryota; kingdom Metazoa; phylum Chordata; class Mammalia; order Cingulata; family Chlamyphoridae; genus Cabassous; species Cabassous unicinctus. Next base: position 35,504 of record JAQZBX010003398.1, read on the forward strand.
AAGCAGACTCCTTCCTCCTTCAACCAGATCCACCTGTGATTTCATCTCCAGCCTTACAGCCTGCCTGCAGGGCTGCACACACACTGTACTTTTTATAACTCTGTGCCTTTGCACATGCTGTTCATCTGCTCAAAAAGTGCTTCCCCACCAGTGCACCTAGAAAAAGCTAAGCGACCCTTCCAATCTTGTTATGAATAACAGTGTCTCCCATTTAGTGAAGAACTTGCAATAGCCTTTCTCAGCATTGTGTGCACTCACTAACCCATTTGATCCTCACCACAATCCTTTGAAATAGGCACTACTATATTTCCATTTTATAGAAATGGAAATTCTTAGTATGGAGACACTAAGTAACTTGCTAAATATTGGTAGAATTAGGATTCAAACACAAGTTTGCTTGATCCAAATTTATACTGAGCTATGCTGACCCCACCATGCCCAGTCCTAACCACTCATAATTTCCTCTTCTGCTGGCTTCTCCATACTCCAATTCTCTGTATAACAATAAAAATGATAGTGACAAACACATACATTTCTGGCACTTTCCTAAGTCATTTTAAAATGAAATTCATTTAATCCTCACAGCAATCCTGTGATAAAGAGTCTATCATCCTTGTTTTACCAATGGGGAAACTGAGGCACAGAAAATAAAGTAATATGCCCTAGGCAAGACATAATTATAGGTTTATAGCTCCTTCCTCCTCAGCATAGGCATTTTCAGAAATAAGCTGTCTTTTTCATCATTTTATCACCAGCATCTAAAAGGTACATTGCACCTTGCAACTTCATAAATATTTATTAAGTTGGTGATCTTTGACCCATCCTTGCCCACTAACCCTTCCAGACATGCAGACAGTTCACAAATCTGAATTTGTCTCTGGCATTTGCTCTTTATTTCCTCAGCTTCTACCCTGTCTAGGTTCTCACCTCTATAATGCCTTGTCCACTGTAATCTAGCAGCAGGGCAGGATGACTTAATCTTCTTGATATTTATTGTTTGTCTACCCTCCTCTTGATCAAAGCACCATAATTATTTTCTATTTTCTAAAGAATAAAATTGAAACTCCAGAGCCTGGCATTGGAAGCTTTCTCTAGTAAAATCTCAAACTAATTCTACAACCTCATTTTACAATATAAATAATAATCCAGGTATTGGCTTATGATTATTTACTCAACACTCAGCACTCTTTAAGTATTTTACGTATGTTATGCAATTAAACACTAAAAAGAAACTCATTTTACAATAAGGAAACACAGACTCAGAGGAACCTTCTATACCAGGCAAAATCTTTCTTGATTCCAAAAAGGTCCCTATATGTTTCTGGGCTGGAATGACCTCCATTTACTCATAGGATATTTTAGATGCATGTGTTTTCCAAAGATCATTTCTAATTTCTTCCTTTTGATGACCTATTCTTCAATTCCCTGTAACCCAAAAATTAATACCTTATTAAATCTCTTTCAGCGTTTATTATTTGTTTGTTACTTACCATGTTATTTTTAGGTGATGTCTGCCCCTTATTGTTATTTTTCTTGTTTTATTTGTCTTGCTTCTGTAACTCGACTTTAAGTTTTTTTAATGCAGGAATCATGTATAAACATCCTTGATCCACATAACTTATCATAATGTCCTACAAATATTATCTGTTTATAATGACAAGACATAAGATATAAAGAGTGGTTTGGACTTTTTAGTCTCCTATAATCATGATGCACTTTGGGAATGTGATGTAATTTAAATATTCACATAAGTAAAAATGGTAAATAGATGTAATTAATTCCTAAGTCCTTTATGAAAGAAAAAGTGAATAAGGATGTTTGACTGAGAGCAAGGTTTAGTAAAAATGGGTTGTCAAATGTAGATAATTTCTTTTTTATCTTGCCTTGTGGAGATCCCATAGACTTTTCTGAGGAGTTTTAATCTTTTTCTACAATCTTTACATGATTTTTTGAGATATCATTTAGTATTTAAGTTTTCAGTGAATATAGCCTGATAAATAAACATGTTCCTTTGATCATTTTATAAAAATTGCATTTTCAGTAACAAAGACATTATGTGCCCATTCTTAGATCATTTCTGGATTTGGGGGTGGGTGGATCTTCTAATTCAATAGCAACCATTATCTTTCTCTGAGAAACAAATAATCTTATCAAGATTTAAGATGTATTAGAAGCTAAGTCATTGAAACTATCAAAATTTTATGTAGCCAAGTGATGTCAACCCACAATGGCCTTATAATAGAAGATGAGAGAAGGACAAGAAACCTTTCTCTTTTTCCTAATTTTAAAATCAAGACAAATGGGTCCATCATCATGACAAATAAAAAGTTCTAACATGGGCGATTAGAAAAATCCTCCTCTGGAAAACTAAAATTTCTTTAAGAATTCAGTCAGAAAGAAAAACTGCACTGTAAATCATCATATGTTTTCATTATGCTTTTGCTGTTTTTTAAAAAAAAATAGCTGCATCCATAAGAATCATGTAAAGAAGGAGCCATATTTATCAGTACTCTAAGTGATAGTATAAACACAAGCCACAGTTTCTTCAGGCAAGACTTTTTTCCTTACGATTAAAAGAAATTATGCCAAATTTCACTGAACTGGCCTAACTGATAGTATGGACATTGAAACTTTAAAATTGGAATCAACTTTTAACCATTGACGAAAATATATTCATTTTGGATATGAGCATCCAAAGTTGAGGCATTATCCAGTATGTATATTTTTTTCAATAAAGAACAATAATCTGTATTTTCAATAAGTAATAAGAATCTTCTAATTTTAACCTGAAAAGAATGCAGGAAGAAAGTAAGTAGGTAGATAAAATGGAATCCAGCTGATCTAGTACTTTGAGCATTTTGCACATGCATCTGAAATATCTTTGGTACTTTGGCTATTTCAACTAATAATATAACCAGTTTCTATAATACTAATATGTAAAAACAATTACCTTTGAGTTTTTTTGTTTGTTTGTTTTGGATTCAGGTTGAATTTAGCCTAAAACAGATGAAATATGTGACACTGATTGAGTTTGGGGATGAGAGAAATCATATTTATTTGATGATTTATGGCATATGGAAATTTGCCCTTCATTTGAAAAATTTATTGAAGGTTGTCAGTAGCTTACTTCTCTTGTTTATAGCCTGCCTAACCTGTTGGGAAAGGGGTTTAATGGCAAGTCTGAGTAGATAAAGAAAACACAAAAGTTCAGCTTGAGTGGAGCTGAGTATTATAATTCAGTTCTAGCACACTACACTGTCTTCATGACTTTGGCACTAAAAAAATTTATCGCCATGGTAGACTGAAAGGAAAAATCTCTTCATCAATTTCTGAAGTGTTTTGAAATCCCATCAGCATGTTCATTTGTATCTTTCTCAACCTTCTTTCTTCAGATACTGCACTTTGAAGAACCGACTGCTGCATCTCCCCTAACAAATGGTCCCATTTCTTCCTTTATATTAAGTGTTCAATCCAAACTTCAAACGCCAAGTCAGTCAACTAGCAATTTTTCCTGATTGCTTATTTAAGACATTTTATAAAGTTTTGCAGCAATTTTTGTCAGATATTATTTTCTTAGCCCAGATAGTGTTTGAACAGAAGGAAGAAATATATATGTGTGTGTGTGTGTGTGTGAGTATGTGTTGAATTAAAAAATGGATTGTTAATATTAATTACTTTTGAGATTAGTCTTTTAATTTTAAATGGATAAATAGAAATGAAATGCAAAAAACAGCTTTAGTGGGAACTTGAATAATGTATGAGCTATTTCAAAGATGTTGTAAAAGATTATTTCTTTAAACTTTCCAGCATCTTCTCTGCAATTTAGAATACTGATCATCTACAGTTCATTTCTGTCAAATCATGGAACCTCTCAGTCCTTATAATAACCTATTAAGAACTTACAACTAAAAGTGGCACCTTCTGAATTACTAAAATATTTTAATAAGCATGTAAGATGATGAATATAAAAAACAGAAGGAAAATAAGACATTTCCTTTAGGGAAGCTGGGTTTTTCAGAAGTTCCTTGTTTTTCTATAAATTATTCTCTTTAAGCCAAGGAAAGTCTGCCTGTACCACTGCAGGCTGTGCATCCTTTTGTTCTCAAAATGTCAGTAAAAATTTCAAATAAAACTTTACATTTAACTCCACATGAATAAACTATGAATAATAAATAAATACATTTTGAATTAGTGATCTCCTTAGAATTTTTTAAAATAAATTTTGGATGACAACTTATTTTCTGGCTTTCTCCTTGAAAATTCACTGCAGAATATTACCTTTTTATGTTCCTCTTGATGGCAGTTCTGCTTTATATCAAAATAACATTACTGAATTGCCTCTATACTTAATGACTACAAGTGAGTTCACATTCATATTCAGTATAGGAAATTATAAATACAATGACATATTCACTTTAGATGTGCACACACACATTCTTCAACCTGAAAATGCATCAAGGGAGTTTGTAGCACTTTAATTCTTTCATACACATAATAGAGAAAGGAAGACTGTAAGACATCAGTGATATAATTTGAGTGATGCCACACCTTAGCCCCATAGTATCCTGTCTCAATTTTACTACCAAGATATTATTATTAACAAAATCTTCTTTCAACTGGGAATACACCTGGGGATTTAGATGCCACTTATAAAGGGTCCAAATAATAGTGTGACCTTTTTCCTTTTCAGAAAAGAGTTCTAGCAATTTTAGAGTCTAGGCATCATCTGAGTTAAGCAAGTATTAAATAAAAATTTAAAACATGGTAGCGTTGAACCAAGAGCACTGCCCTGCTCTGTGTTCTGGGTTGGACACATAGGATCAACAAACAGATAAGGATGAAGAAAAGGAGTTGGGAGAACAGCAAAATCAAATTTCACCTTGTAGCAGGATTTGACAATATATATATATGTCTGTCTTCATTGCCTAATATTTGCCATGCTGCAAGAATTTTTTAAAGAATAGCTGATCTATTATATTTATAATAATAATATGTGTTCTTTATTAAAGAAGCATAGTAAAGTACGAAGTGAAGTTATGGGAACATCATTCTGCAAACAAAGACAGTTTTATTTCTTCCTTCCCAATCTGTATACTTTTTTGTGGTGGTTTGAAGCTGTATGTACCCCAGAAAAAACATGTTCTTAAACTTAATCCATTCCTGTGGGTATGAACCCATTATAAGTAGGGCTTTTTGATGAAGTTACTTTAGGAAGTCCCAATCAAGATGGGAATTAATCCTATTACTTGCATCCTTTATTAGTGGAATAAAATTCAGACAAAGAGAAAGCCATTGGAGGTAAGAAGCTGAAATTCAGTGGAACCCAGAAGAGAACTTAGAGGCTAGGAGAGGCTGGCATGTGCATTGCCATGTCACAGAGAAGTGAAGGAGCAAGGGTTTCCAGCAGCCAGTCTCAGAGCATAACCATCTTTGGGGACAAAGCATCATCTTGATAATGGATTGATTTGGAATTTTTCCTGACCTCAAAACTTGGAGCCTTAAATTCCCATTGTTTAACCAATCCATTGCATGTTATTTGCTTGAGCAGTCCAGGAAAAGTAAAATGCATTTATTTCCTTTTCTTTTCTTATTCTATTAGCTAGGACTTTCAGCACAATATTGAATAGGAGAGCTGAGAAGAGACATCCTTGCCTTCTTCCTGATCTTAATTATGCACCGTTAAGTGGATGTTTGCTGGAAGTTTTATAGATTTTTTGTATCAAGTTTAGGTAGTTACCCTCTATTCCTATTCCTAATTTGTGTGAGAGGGTGTTTGTTTGTTTGTTTGTTTGAATCATGAATGGATGCTGGATTTTGTCAATTGCTCAGAATCTGTTACTTTCCAAAATTTATATTTTGAGGTTGAATCCATTTCCATTTTTGGATGCTGCTAGTGAACTCCTTGCTGGTTTTGTCACAAAATGCTTGTTGTGTACCCTCATTGTATGTTTTTTCTTTCTTCCCTAGCAGTAGAACATCTGTTCTGTTGTGCCCAGAATGGAAGCCACTAAACCTCCTTACAAAATAACAGGCATACACTCTCTTCTCTTTGCCCTGATGTTGATCTGGTACAATGAGGTGATGGATGGAACTACAGCCACCAGAGTCACACACTGAAGAGGAAGAAAGAAGGAGCTGGAAAAACCTGGGTCACTGGAAGTTCCATGAAGCCATCAGAATTCTCTTATGTGTGAGAAAAGAAATAATAGATTGTTAAATCTATGACTATTTTGAGATTTTTGTCACATGGAGTTAAACTCAAATGCTAAGTGATACAGTAGTTTTGCAAGTTTCTGGGCATTGTGTCAAGTATTTGATGGGGGGCGATTCTGTGACACTACAACTTTTTTCCACCATTATTATCCAGTTCTTATGCTTTAAGCTGATATTTGTGGGGTGATTTATTATTTGAAAGTATTTTCATATAATTAGATGTAGAGCTGTTTCATCATATATATATAATTTTCCTTAGGTTTTCAACTTTTTGTCACAAAGCTGGTCATAATATCCTTTATTATGTTCTAATCTCCTCTACATCTGTAGTTCTGTCTCTTTTTCCATTCTTAATTTTTAAATTTGTATCTTCTAGCTTTCTCCCTTGCTCAAAATCAATATTTCTTAATCTTTTCAAAGACTCAATTTTTGGATTTATTGAATTTCTTTTAGCGCTGCTTCCTATTTTGTTAATTTCAGTTCATATCTTTATTGTCGACTTTAATCTACTTTCTCTTGGTTTATGTTCATGTTTATTTTTAATTTCTTAATTTAGATGCTTGCTTCACTAATTTATAGCCTTTACTTTCTAAATTTGCTCCATAAATTATAATATTTCTTTAATGTTTGTAGCTTTTGCTGCATCCCATATAGTTTGATATGCTCTATTTTCATTATTATTTAGCTATAATGATTTTTAAATTTTTATTGTGATTTTTTTCTTGTGAGTAGTTTAGAAATGTGTGTGTGTGTGTGTATGTTTAATGTCCAAACATTTGGGACAGAAGTATATTTATATTTTGTCATTGATTTCCAAACTAATTGCATTGTGGCCAGAAAGCATTGTCTAATATTGTAATTATTTTTGAAATCCATTGATATTTGATTTTGGCCAAGTTAATGGTCATTTTTGTAAATGTTCTGTGTGCTTAATAAGATTTTTTATTCTGTAATTGTTGGATAGCAGGTTTTATAAAACCATTTGACATAGATGAGTCCCTGTGTTTCAATGTAACTATTAATGGCAACTTTCTCACTCACAAAAGTTCACAATTTGATGTTAATAACTAAATTATTATTATATCAAATATTAAATCAAGCTTGTTAATTGTGTAATTGAACTCCTCAGTATCTTAATTAATATTTGGCCATTTGATCCCTTGATTTGAGAGAGATCTTTTGTAATCTCACACTAGATTGGTGTGTTTGTCCATTGCTTCCTGCAGTTCTATTAATTTCTCCTTTATTTTTGCTGTAAGTATTTTATTAGGTATATATGAGTTTGCAATTATTATAACTTCCTTATAAATTGAATTTTAAAAAATTTCAGTGACTTTTTACTTGCTAGCTCTTTTTTGTCTTCATTAGCTATTTTAGCTATATATTTTTTTTAAAAACTCAACTCCATTCTATTTTGGCTGAAAATTAATCTAGCCACACAGCTTTCTTTTGGTTTGCATTTTCCTGGCCTACATTTTTCCCCTGACATTTATTTTTAAACTTTTTGTTTTATGTCTTACATGAGGAGACCAAGTCTAAAAACAGGTACCTATCCATCGAAGGTCACCCACATAATAATAGACAGAGCCAGAACTCAAAACCAGGTCACCTGATTCAAAATTCCCTGTTGTCTTTAATAATAACCACAAATATCGATTTGATGCCTAATTTGTGCCAGGTTTTATGCTAAGAACTCTATATGCCTTATCCTTGTAATGTCCATTAAACTCTACTGCCTCTTCAGTAATGTATGGTATATGTTCTAATATGTATAAAATAATAAGCAGAAAATCAGGGAATGGTCTAAAGATTTTTTTCTCCCAGATAAATCCTGCACTATGAAAGCAGAACAGCTTTGAAATTGAAAGAAAAATTAGTGGTTTTAAAACTAGGTTAGATGTGCACTTGGTTTCTTCCATTTCTAGCTGTTGCTGGTGAGAGCTTCAGGTCAGGCTGTCTGCACTTTGGCACCTCTTGGGTAGGAAGAACATGTGTGTGTTGCTATTTTTGAAACTGCTAAGGGTGATAAGGACAGTCCCCTGGTGTGAAACTCATCAGAAATTCAACTCCTTTATTTAACCTACAATCTCAGCCATTTATGAAACTGCTGGTTTAATATCAGAGCCTCAAATGATACTTCTCAGGAAGCTGCTCCAGAGGCCAGATCCCAAGAAAGTAGAAGGGCTCTTTTCTCTTTTTTTTCCAAGTCTATGTTTGATTAGACCTGATTCATAATTGATAGACTCCCAAGTCTCCTAGATTCACTCTTTTCAGCAGTCATGCGCAACACAGCCAGGGTCCGTAAGAGTGACCTTGACACAATTTACCTTTAGCTGACTTTCTTTTAGCAGTTTCTAAAGACTAATTTTGATCAGACCCTACTGCCAAAAATGGAAGGGGAAAAAATCTGCCCTGCATAAGACAGTTTTGTCCTTACTTCCCTTCCTTCTCTCTGGAAAACAGCCACCACATTTACTTATTAAGGGCACTGCTGCTATTATCTTACTTGGCCAATGGGTGATAAGCCCTCAGTCCCAGGCCCATTGTCTCCAAAACTGAGACCCCTCCCATCCAAGGCAGGGATGCTACAGGAGTTCCTCAGAAGCTTATCACTGAAGTTGTTTTGTTATGACCCTACTTTGACCATGTTAACTCGTTCACTTATTCAAAAGACTTTATTCATTGAACACTACCTTCAGACTGAGCACTATTCACAATTTAAGCAGGAAGACAAGCAAGGATTCACAATAAGTTTTTAACAAAAATAGAGAACCATGACATTAGAGGCAACACAGAGCAATACAAAATACACTAACAATCCTCTGTTTTTCTTTTATATATTAGTTACCCTGTCTCTGAGTTCCCTGCCATTATTCATACTCATGTATGGTCTCCCATTGCAGAATGTCAACTACCAGTTATTGGGCATCCCCACTTTTACCTTGCTGGACCTGAACTGATTTACTCCTCCACCCCTGTCCTTAGATACCCTTAACCTCTACCAGACTACAAAAATATATTATAAATATATAGATTTTAAAAAATGATCTTAGAACTGGCATGGGTCCTTTTCTAAGCATATCTTATCTCTTTTCTAGAGAACACCTCCATACCCTGCTGTCACAGATGTCCATTCTGGTTTACAGGCCATATAGCCTCACCAGAGCACCATTTCCTGGCTGTGCTCCTTTCTTTAGCAAATCTGACTCAGTGCCTCCTTTGAGATTCCCGTAACTCACCTTCCCTGGTTTGTTCTACTTTACTCCTATCCCATTTCTGACTCTCACAGTCTTATCTGACTCTGACATCTTCCTTAAAAGTTCAAAGCTGTGAGTACACATAGCCCACCATGGAAGACAGCCATATCTCTAGGAAGAAAATAGCATATCGGTAGGTACTTGACAGTGCTGGCTTTGTAAATAAGTTATTTGACATTCAACACTATTTAAGGAGGTGTGTGTGCAAGATGAGTTGGCTGCCAGCAAGGTTTAATTAGCACAAAGGTCATGGCTGTGGTGCACATATTTTTGTTAAGATACCATATCTAATTGTTAGGCAGTTAGAGTGAGCTTTTTATTTCAGACTGTCAGGGTTTTGTGGTTTAATGAGACAGTGCAGTGCATCTTCACTGAGCACTGACCATTGTTTGAGTTTGAAGTGTTGTGATGATAACTGCATTTAAAGTTACTGAGCTTGGGTTTAAATAAATTATACAGAGGTCAAAGAACCCATATTTGTGTTCTATAAACAGCCAGAACCAGTGAATAATAGTTTCTGAAAGTAAACCTTTTGTAAAAAATTACACCCTGCATTTCATTGCTTGGTTTTTCTTCAGGCATTTAATAGTTTCTGAAAATAAATAATTTGTGAATGACCATTGACATTTCTCTGTAGGCTATTTGAAAAGTTTTTTCAGTTATCTTTAATTTCGTTAAGACTAGGTAAAAATCCCTAAAACTCAGTTGGATATAAAGTTTCAACTATAAGGCTAAACAACATGAGTAGTGAATTTATTTTCAAATAGATGGAGAAAGAAACATCGTGAAACCTGCTCACATACCGATTGTTGGTTTTTATAGATTTAAAGGCTGGTTATAGCTTTATGAAAACTTCAGTGTTATCTTTAAACCTTGTTTAAGTATCTTCCCAATTTAGATAATAAGAACATTTAACATTTGATAATGACACTTAAATAAACAGAATATATCTTAATAAAGGGAAAATGAGGAAGTGGGTAACTAAGCTTTAACTGTTTAATAGACATTATGTCAAAGGTTTCCATATAATATCTTATTTACTGTTTACCTCAACTTTATTGTATAGTGCCATTATCCTTATTCTAAATGTGGGGAAAATGAGGCCTAGAGAGGTTAGGCAATATGTCTCAAATTATACAGCTAGTAAAAAAGGGAGCCATGATTTGAATTCCAATGTATGTGCACTTTCTACTTTATCACATTAATTAAAAATCCACATTTTATTTAAAGCTACATTTAGGAATACTTAGATATGTTTATTTAAACAACATATGGTGCAATTATTATTAAATGATATAAATACCATAATAAACAATTGCTCAATATATTCTGTTATTTTAAAAGACATTTATGTAGAAAATATATAGCTGGCTTATCAGAATGTTACATGCAAATTTGTGGCATTCCAACTTCTTTACCCTTATGTCCTCTATAACAGGATAGAAAGTTAAAATACTCAGTGTATTAGTCCACCAAAGGGGTGCCAATGCAAAGTACCGAAAGCTTTTGGCTTTTTTTATTTGGGGGTAAAAGTTTAGAGTTCCAAGGCAAATCAAGGCATCAGCAGAGATGCTTTCTCACCAAAGTCAGCCACCATTGATCCCAGTGTGTTGCCATGTGGTGAAGCAAGATGGCCACCTATCTCTGCGAGGTTTTGCCCTTCCCCTCTGGGCATCTTCTCTCAGGCTCAGCTGTTCTGCTTTCTTCCAGATTTCAACTGCAAGCTGGCATAGGGCTTGTCTCTTAGGGCTTCCTCTCTCTTTTGGCATAAGGTTTGTTTCTTTCTGGGCCTTCTATATTAGTCGGTCATTCTTCTCTCTTCCTGTTCAAGCAAAATGGCAC